>PVKV010026275.1:0-28299 GCA_004027835.1 Alouatta palliata | reverse complement strand
TTTTCACATTCTGAGCTCATGGACTGAAGAGACGGCCAAGTCTCCAGGAGGAAGGAGGCAGCAATCACATGGCAAAGAAATACCATGATGATTCCCCCAGGACTGTCCCAAAGGGACCAATGGCCATTTACTTGGGTTACTATATATCGGGGAGGAGGGCAAACCCAGACTTTGCAAAGATTGTTGGACACAGGGACTTAGCTGACATGAATACCTCGAGATCTGAAATGTCATCTTGTGTGTGTCCCTTCTCTATCCCACCTTAGAGCCCTGGCTGAAGTCATATGTTTTATATGTATACAATCAGCCCCTCGCTTGTCCCCCTTCTACTTAGTGGTCATTTTCTTGGGCCCTGGCAGCTGAAATAACACCTTCTTTGGGTCCATGGTATGTGAGGTAGGAGCTATGACCATAGGGAAGGCTAAGTAGGAGCCTGTAAAGCTGCCCCCCACCCCAGGACCAAATTAGTAAATCAAAGCAATATGGCATCACAGGGTTTAATGCCTATTCAAGCCTCAAAGGATACAAGGTGGTGGTCCCTCCTATCATGTCTCCATTTGCTCAGCCAGTCCGACGCTTGCAGTCACCAGATCACAGAATGCCACAAACCTAACCGAGTTTCGGTCCTACAGCAGCTGCCGAACAGAGCAGTGTTGTTGTAAAGCAGATTACTGAAACCTCAGGTACATGGTAAGTGGCCACTGATTTGGCAAATGTGCCCTTTTCTATTCTGAAGAGCAGCAGTTTGTATTCATGTGGAACAGACAACAGCATTAATTGACTGTTTCGCTCCGGGGCATTGTGAACCTTTCCACTCTCTGTCATCATATAGTATGAAGAAATCCAGACAGTCTGGACATCCTGCGGAACATTACAGTGATCCACTACACGGGTGACGTCATGCTGACTGGGCGGGGCAAACAAGAGGTAGCCAGCATTAGAGAGGTCTTGGTAGGGCAGTGGTGATTCAGAGAACTGGCACTTGAGGAAAGCTTTCAGGAGTTCAGTCATCAGAAGTGTGCCGGGATACCTCCTCCAAATTAAAAGATACATTCTTGCGCTCACATCTCCTACCACAAAGAAGGAAACACAGTGCCCAGTAGGTCACCTGGGCCAGAGCTGTCTTCCTAGCATGGAATGTGGTGAGCAAAGACAGATGAGAAAAACTACAGAGGAAGGAGACGGAGGGAGCAAGCAATGGGGTCTAAGGTTGATTTAAACCCACTGCCAAAAAGAGTAGGTCCATCCTAAGTCTGAAACTAGCAAAATAGTGTCTGAGGAGTTCAGTGCAGACTACAGACAAGAGAATTAAAAATATGCTTGTTTTAAAGGGCTAGTCTTGGAAACACATAGCTTCTGGGGGAGAAAAAGCAAAGCAAAAAAAAAAAAAAAAAAAAGAATTTGTCAATACCAAAAACCACATATACTCTTACCTTTTGAACTACAAGTCCCATTTCTAGGAATCTACCCTTTAGATATACCTCCAATAATATGAAAATACATATGCACAAGATTATTCATTGCTCACCACAAAGACTTGCAGTGGGGTGGGCATGAGACAGGAACATTTTCACATTGCATTCATCTACTGAACTGACCAACTTATGAGCCAAGCTTGGGCTCTTTCCTCTTCTGTCACCTGGTTGTACAGAACCCTCCACGTGGCCATGGGTATAAGCCTGAGGCAGGGAGCTGGGGCAACCATTGTGGGTGACATAGGGTTTGGGCAACTTGCTCATTGGTTGTTAACTGCAAGATATTAGAGACAGCCTAAATGCCCATACATGGGAAAGTGGTTGAATAACATCCACTGAGTGGGTACTATGTGGCTGTAAGAACAAGGAAGTGCTTTATGATCTGTTCCAGAGTGCAACTAGTACAACTAGCAAATATCGCATGTCTAGGATATCTTAAGTGAAAAAAGCAAAGCACAAGAGTATAATATTCTACACTTCAGGTAAAAATGAGCATTATACAGCTTAGACAACACGGGGAGACCCTGTCGCTACAAAAAATTAAAAAGTTAGCCTGACGTGGTGGCACACCCCTGTGGTTACAGCTACTCAGGGGACTGAGACAGGAGTGCTTGAGCTCAGGAGGTTGAGGCTGCAGTGGGCTGTGTTCATATGACTGCACTCCAGCTGGGCAACAGAGCGAGACTTTGTCTCAAAAAATAAAAGATGTATGTATATAAGAAAATATACATACATCTCCTCATTTGTGCCAAAGAGTAAGTTAGGAGCTGAAATTGGTTACCTACAGGTTTTGGGAGAGAACAGAGGGGAAAGAATGGTATTGCTGAGAATGGGGTCACAGGATTCAGGGAGAGATACATTGCTAACCATGTTCATACTTAGAACTATGCTAATGTTGACTCTTAATGCTTTACAAACTCCCAAAATGAGTGGTTAAAACAATGGGGATAGGAGAAAATTGGAATACTAAAAGTATAAATGAAGTTACTATAATTATGTTATGAATGAATAACATAGCGATACTGAAGGGGTGGGAGAAAAAAGGACTAGTCAGAGTTGCTTTGGAAAACAGTATTTTGATGGTATATTGCAAAGGAAAAGGCAAAATGAGCTAGACACAAATATTGTACTCTAGTTTCCTATCTGTTTTTCACAGGGGAATGCAAGAATGAGACTCCTTCATATGCATATCATAATTTAGCAAATCAGTATGTTTATGGAAGGTGATGAGACTCAGATGTTATTAAGAACATCATAAGGAAGAGAAACTATATTTCAATTCATTTAGTGGAAGTGGATCATTGTAAAGGTCTTTATCCTCATGGTCTTCACGTTGAGTGGGCTGAGCAGGAAGATGAAGGGAGTGGTTGGTCTTGGTGTCTCGGGGTGGCAGAAGTGGCAGAAAATTTCCATATAAGTGGACCCACACAGTTCAAACCCATGCAGTTCAGGAATTAACTGTAATTCAAAATAAAAATTAGACAACTAAATTTATGTTGAGCAGCTTCCGTATCTCAGGCCCTGTTGCAGATGCTAGAGAGATGTCAGTGAACAGCGTAAAGCATGAGGTCCCTGCTCTCATGGGGCTTACATTAAGTCATCGGTCTCATGCTAATCACTCACTATTTGTAATAAAGACAATGAGAATATTACCCTGTACAGATTGAATTATTCTGACTGAAGGTTTAAATTATTTATTTATTTATTTATTATATTATTATTATTTTTTGAGATGGAGTCTTGCTCTGTCACCGAGGCTGGCGTGCAGGCACGATCTTGGCTCCCTGCAACCTCCGCCTCCTGGGTTCAAGCGATTCTCCTGCCTCAGCCTCCTGAGTAGCTGGGATTATAGATGCCCGCCACCAGACCTGGCTAATTTTTGTATTTTTAGGAGGGATGGGGTTTCAACATGTTGGTCAGGTTGGTCTTAAACTCCTGATCTTGAGATCCACCCACCTCGGCTTCCCAAAGTGCTGGGCTTACAGGCGTGAGCCACTGCGCCTGGCAGTTTACATAATTTATAGTGACACTCGGCTTCTGTCTTATAGATGTCACAAAAGAAAATGTACAATCAGGGACCAGACATTGTTCACTACACTGCTGAACAGCTCTGGAATTTACATACTCATTTCCAAAAGTGCATAGTTACTAAGTCTTCCTGGTGGGCACAATCTAATCTCAGCTTAATGCATTTCTTCTGAAATCTAACCATGCTGATAAGATTGATGTGTGATAAGCCACACCTGATAATTGCCCTTTATATGTAACTCTAGAAACTTCAAGAACGATCCATATACATTTAATTAAATCTATGATTTGTATCTGAATTGTGATTTCCTTTTTTTTTGAGACAGAGTCTCGCTCTGTTGCCCAGGCTGGAGTGCTGTGGCAGGATCTCGGCTCACTGCAGCCTCTGCCTCCTGAGTTTAAGTGATTCTCCCACCTCAGCCTCCTGAGTAGCTGGGACTACAGGTGTGCACCACCGCACCTGGCTAATTTTTGTATTTTTAAGTAGAGGAGAGGTTTCACCATGTTGGCCAGATGGTCTCGATCTGCTGACCTCATGATCCACCCGCCTCGGCCTCCCAAACTCTTGGGATTACAGGCATGAGCACTGCGCCCTATCTGAATTGTGATTTCATTTTCATGATATAGCTTTACAATTCTTCAAAATCCACAATTCTATTGATCTTTGACCAGATTAAAAATAGGAACAATGAGAGTTGTCATGGCCATGTGCTCAGTTTGTTTGTCCCAGTTGTGTATGATTGGCTTCCCCTGCGTGAAAACTAGGGGAGGAGCAAGCATTGTGGTTCAGTCCTCTGGAGTCCTGACGTTCATTGGGCTTTTTCTCTTTGGCAGCATGCTCTGGCATTGGCAAACCAATCATTTAGAGGGAGCTGAGAAGAGATAAACAGAATCTGAGAAAAGTAGGCAATGTGCGAGTTTTCCAAGGTTCAAGAATTTTTATCACAGCTGTAAGGTCAAGTACAATGTTGTGAGTCACTAAGGTGGATACATTAAATCTCAGAATTTTTCATTCCAAAAAAGAGCCTCGCTGCAAAGGTGTGGCTTCTGCAATACAGGAAGGCATCCATGGAAGACATCAGAATAGGGATAACTGAGCCATCCACGCTTCGTTTCCTACCTACCTCTCTGGCCACTTTTCTCCCACCCAAACTAACTCATTCTACTTAGTGAAATATTTGAAAGTTGCAGTTTCCCAAGCAGGAGTATGAGGCTCTGGCTGATTCTCTATCTGTATTAGGTGACCTCCTACATGCCAGTGACCATTCATGCTCAAGGCTCGGAGGTTCAGTTTTCAGCCCAGAGCTGCTGCTCCTGAGTTCCCACCAGAACATTCTATTGCTTATTTAACATTTCCTCATGAATGTCTCAAAGGTATCTTACATTAAACTAGCCTAGTGATCTTTTCTTCCCTGCACCCCAACATCAGAATCTCGTCCTCTCTGTCCGTGACTGGTACCATCATTCATCCACCTGCACACACCAGAAGAAGCGGAGTGATTCCTCACTCTCCCAGCTCTTACCACCTGTGTATCTAATCAATAGCTGATTGGCTATTGATTCTACCACCTAAATATCTCTCAAACCCATTCATATTTTCTCCATCTCCACTGTGTCTGCCTTAGCCTGAACTACCATTCTCTGCAACACTGTTCTCTATAAGGCCATCCTCTGTCTTCTGAATTATAGTATTAATGTAAACAGTTCTTCCCATATTCCCTCTTACTCCCTCTAATCCAATCACCACATTGTAGTCAAGATAATTTTTAAGAATTGCTCATATGACTCTATTGTTTAAACCCTTTGATGGTTTCCTATTTTCTTATGATAAAGGCTCAAATCCTTAATATGACCTAAAACAATCTGCATAATCTGGCTTTTCAGCCTCATCTCCTGCTACACACTACTCACTTTATTCACCATAACACAACAGCCTTTCTTTTACAATTTGCAATGAGCCTTGCTCATGTCAGCCTGGCCTTTGCATATGCTGTTTCCCTTGCCTAGATATCCAGATATCCTTCAGAAGATACTTCTTATTACTCCCTAAAGCAGATCATCTCCAAACCCTCGACTCAGTTCCCACGGGTTACTCTCCCAGTACCTTAGACCTCTTGTTCCTAATATTTACCATAATTCAAATGAAATAATTGTATAGTTATTTCACATTTGTCTCTCACTCTTGGATATAAGCCTATTAGGGTAGGGACCACATCTATCAGCTCACCACTAATCATCAGCACCTGCCATGGTGCTGGGCACACAGCAATAACTTAATATTTAATATTAATTAGGTAATAGTGCTGGAATCAGGCACTATCTTAAGCTCTTCATGTGTAGAAACTCATTGAATCCTGGTAACAAACCTAAAATATAGGTATTATTATTCTTCTCATTTTACAGATGTAAAACAAGCACAGAGAAGTGAAGTAAGCTGCAAAGATCACACAGTAGAAAATGGAACCTGAACCCAGCAGTGCAGATCCAAAGCCCATACTTTTATTTTACTGCCTCTACATTTATTGAAAGCATGCCTATTTAAATGTTCACTGAAGTGAATTACTCAGAGAATTGCTCATAAACAAATTCATAATTATAGAGCACCTCTACTGCAAAGTTTAATGTGTTTAACTATGGAGAAGTTTTTTTAAGTTTCCAGTACTGACACCATCTGTACTGGAAACTTAAAAAAAAAAAAAATCTTTGCCAAGCCCGTAGCAGATAACCTGTCCAAAGGTGAATACTATTAGTGATTCAAATAGGTTGAAATAATATTCAAGGCCTTTGTACCTCTTAGACTCATAAACATTTGGTTGCTTGATATGGTTAAAAGTATATGTATATATATATATATATATATATATATATATATATATATATATATATATTTGCTAATACTGTAAGGCCTTTCTGTGCTGCATTAACCAATCTAAAAAGAGCAAGCAAAATGGAATGAACATAGGTCCCATGGTTCATTACTCCCAGCTTAAATGTTAAACAATAGATAAATCAATTACATTTTAAATTGTTGCCTTGACCACTGTGGGTTGTCATTTTATTGTGGCTTTGGGAAGAGCAAAAATGCGTGGAATAGAACACTGGGCAACTTCCCCTGCCCGTAGTTGAGCTCTATTACTGAGATGAGATGCTGTCATCTGTGTTTTCATTTCCATATTTAATAACGAAAGTAGCACTTGCCAACTGTTACAAAGTTGTTCTGAGTAGGGTGTGATGACGTTTGTAAAGTGTGTAGTGCTAGAAGAAAAGTACTAATAAATACCAAGCACAAACCACTTAAATAGTGCACTATTTGATGGGAAGTAGATGATTCAAGATGACTCAGTCGTTATTAATCTAATGCCCTAAAATATGAATAAAGTATTAATCCCAAGATGTTTCACATATTCTTAGAATACCAGAATTTTAAATTCTTGTGTATTTTAAGACTATACCTACATGATGTTTGAAGCAATACTGAGAAGAGAAAAAAACAGTTAATTCCAATGATAGAGGACTCAAATGGGCAGAGATTTCTTAATGATATAGACTGGGAAACTGGAATACATCCAATTCAGGCTTCCCATTAAACCCATGGTGAATGGGTGACCATTCATCCTTCCGTAGGGGAGTTGCTGGGAATTTCCTCCGCATGCTATTCTGCTAGTTGGCTGTTTGCACATGGGGGATTCACAAATGCTTTCTGGTAAGAGAAGTGTCCCTCCAGCTATGGAGGGACCGGTTCAGCCTAGGCTAGCTTCCCCATGTAGGAGAGTTCTTAGGCTGGCAAAATACTGGAGTTTGTGAGGGCCTTTAGGGTTGTCATTCACAACCAAACGTATGTGGGACACTATTATTTGGACTGATTGTCAACTTTAGCTTTTTTTCCCCTTAAAACAAAATCAACTTTAACTCACATGCAATTTTTTTTTGTATTCTACCTTAATGATAATCGACATTTCAAAATAAATTTTGCGAATAGAAAGAAATCATAGGAAAGGTAAATTTAGAATATGCTTCAAACTACTTAAGCACTCTATCCTCCCAGGAACTTCATGGCTGAAGATACATTCCTCCTGGGTGGCACCATCTTCTGTGAATGCCAGGTTAGTGATTGCAGCAGGCTGTTCCTGGATGGACTCTGATACCTGGATTGCACATGAAAACTTGGTGCCTACGTCTACACTGCTGTTTCGTCTCATTTATTTTCTAGACAAACTGTGCTGTTCCACGGCAGTAGCATCAATGAATATGTCTTTTGTTTCGTGGCGTTTCCTAGGGATTTAAATTCAAACAGTATCATACAATACAATAAAGGTTTATTTACAGCACATTCGCTTCATTTGACGTCCCTGTACCGGACTACCCTGGCAATCGGCTAAAGATTTGTCAGCAACTTTGCTGCTGGGATTTTTCTCATTTGGTTCAGTTTACTACAGTCTATCGTAAGTGATGCAGATGGATTTCTTTTGTAACATGTGAACGTGACAACTGTGTTGGTTTGGGTCCATCATTAATCAAAACTGAAGATTATTAGGTTCGATGGGTAGATTTTGACTTTTGTTTCTAGCTTCTGTGTGCTTTGTCACATTTCCCCTGCGACTCGTTTGCTTCCTAGACGGGGTGTGTTTCCTTATCTGATCTGATTTTGCATCACTGGAGAGAACTCAGGAAGCAGGAGAGGCTGCATTGGATACCACAGGGAATGCAGTCTTGCCAACCGAGGAATGGATAGAATTACAGAGCAAACGAACACATCCCCGCCTGTTCTCCACAGGGCAGATTTTATCAATATATTTCTAACATTGGGGCCTCGTTTCAGCATTCAAAAGTTTTTTCTTTTTTAGCGCAAACTAGACGTGCTCTGACAGCCAAAATTAGCGTCCGCGAACACCACCCCTTTTGCCTCCAACGGACCTCGTTCGCCTTCACGCCCACAAACAGCCACTACTACACTTCCCAGCAAGCACAGCGCAGGGCCAGGCCCCCGGCGAAGGCCCCGCCCCGCAAGGGGCATGCTGGGAGTTGTAGTGAGTGGGCGCTTCCCCACTACTCCGCTTCCCTAGGCATTCCCACTTGGAAGACCGTGATGCGCTGCCAGAGCAGGTTCTCTAGTTTCGTACTCGCAGCTCAACGTGACAGAGGACTGCGCCTCCAACCCTGCGGCTGCGCATCGCGTCGGTCCCGCGGGCCTTTGCCCCGCCTCTTTCCACACCCGTTCCCTTGACAGCTGGGCTGCGCTTGGAGCGGCGGCGAGCCCCGAGCGCGCAGGCGCAGCAGCCCCGCGCCGCGTTAGGCAGGCCTGGAGGGCGGGACGAGCGCGAGGGGCTCTCGGCCGCCGGGGCGCGCACGTAGGCAACGCAGAGACCGTCACGTGGGGCGCCGAAGATCGCAGTGCGCGTGGCCGCGGCGGCTGGTGTGGGGTTGAGTCAGTTGTGAGACCCGGAGCTGCTGACCCAGCGGGTGGCCCACCGATCCGCGACACAGCGGCAGGCGTCAGGGCTTGGAAGCGGCGAGCCTGGCCCCGTCCTAGAGCTCGGCCGAGCGGGCACCGCCGTCGTTCCCCGCCCCCAGCCAGCAAACCGTCGCCGCGGGCGCGCCCCCGCTCTGCGCTGTCTCTCCGATGGCGTCCGCCTCCGGGGCCATGGCGAAGCATGAGCAGATCCTGGTCCTTGACCCGCCCACAGACCTCAAATTCAAAGGTAGGCAGGACGGGGACACCCCTGGGCGGGGTGGGGCACGCGGACGGCTGGCGGCGGCGGGGGGCGCGGAGGGCACGTCGGCGGCCCCGGGCCGAGGGAGCGCCCCCTCCCCCACGCCCCGGCGCCTGCCCTTTCCCGGCTGCTGTCTTGTCGCCGCCTAGGCCGGCCTGCCCCGCGCTCAGGCTGGCTTCTTTCCCTCTTGCCCGCCCGCGCTGCAGTGCGCGCGCCGGCCCTGGCGAGGCGGAGGGGAGCCGGGCCCTGGCGCCGCCGCCGCCGCCATCTTGCGGTCCCGCGGGGGCGCCTCCCGGGTGTCCGGTCCCGCCCGCGCCGCCGTCGGCCTGGGCCCGCGTCCTTGGCTCCCTAGGCCGACGGCGTGCTTCGGCGGGGCGTGGGCGGGTGGGCACCCGCGGGCGTGCACTCGGGGCTGCGGCGGGGAGTGGGCTCTGGAGGTGGCGCAAGCTGCGTCCGTCTCCGGTTCCCGCTGTCAGCGGCGCGGGGAGGTGAGGGCGCGGCGCGGTACCCCTCGGGAGTGAGAGCCGTCCCCCAGCCCCGGCCCCGGCCCGGGGAGAGTTGGGTGCAGCCGGCCTAGGGCTCCGCGGAGGGCGTCGCTCCTCACCTTTCCGCTCTGTTTAGAACTCAGCTGTCAGGTGTAGGGCGCGCTGGGGAGGCGGAGGAGCCCGGGAGGTGCCTGGCGAGGGCTGCCCGGTGCTGTTGGCATGGCCCCAAGCGCGTGCGGGCAGGAGCGATGCGTCAGCCGCGAACGCAGAGTTGTAGGTTCATAGTAGCGGGGCTTCCTGCCTTCTACGACATTTCGGTGTGCCACCCGCGTGCTTGCTCTTATTTAGCCCTTCAGTTGAGCTCCTCTGCTGAGAAGCCTTCAGTGCATGTGACTTTTTCGCCTTTACATTTGCGGTTTCCTACAGACCCTGAGAAGGCTGATAAGGTGTCTGTCACCCAGCTCTGGAACTTTGTAGTTTTATTTTGTAGCACTGCCGGTGATAAGTTTTTAGTCTGACTTGGTGATCCTGGAACAATCCCAGGGGCTGTTTGATCCGTTTACTTGTCAATATGTAGTGTACTTTAGGAAAGAGAGTTAGAAACTGGACAGGATTTTATTTTTTTCTTGTACTTAAGGAATACTGAAAGAGTGTGAACATCTAATAGAAAGTAGGTTCCTTCCTATCTTTAGTTAAGTGTAAAGTGAGTCCCCTTTTGGAAGTCAGTGTCTTGTACTTCAATTGTTGAATGAGAACAATTTTTGTGAGGTGTATAGCGATTCTAGTGCTAAAAGAAACAGTGAAATCCTTTAATGTTGTGTAACAAGTGAAAACCGGCTACGTTGTTTTCCACGGGAAAAACTTTAGTTTTAGGAATTTAAAATATATTCTGCAGTTATGAGATTAATATTGGATAACTGCATTGCAAGTTTTTTAGTGCATTTACAAATTTCTTTGAATAGAAATGTGAGTGAGCTACTTGTTGGGTAAGGATTTGGTTTTGAGACAAGATGCGGTGAATGTATTTTATTGCAAGTTTATGTATGTTGTGTGATTTTACATAGTTTTAGCTGGGGGAAAACCTTTGAGGAATCATGAAATGTCCTAACTCAGCCATTATCTTGAGATAGTTTAATGTAAACCTCTATGATTGTGTGTGTGTGTGTGTGTTTTAGTATTTCGTTTTTATCTTTTGACTGACTGTGTTTACAGTAAACATTTCCTCTAGTGGATAACTGTGTAAATTGCCGTTAGGTGCTTACAAGCCTTTAAAACCAGTTTTAGGCCACGGAATGTCCACAGAGTTTGAAGGTTTCTCCTTGGGGAAGTTATGTTGCTTTAGTAAGAGACTAATAATAGTGGAGAAGCAGGTTTAAAAAAACAACCAAAAACCCTACACAGTGACTTATTCATATATTTCCTTCTTTGGGGGTATTGGAGAATTATAACTATGATTATGGAACACATTGTTCTTGTGTTGCCAGTACAAATGATAAGACTAGTAAGGGAAAAAGGAAAGGTGTACAGATGGTGTAAGAGAGACACAACCCTGTCTGAGGAAAGAAGCCCTTTCTCTATGTGCCCCATCCATCCCTCCCTTAGGAAGCCTTTAAGGAAAAGGCTTGTTTTTTCATTTCAGGGACGGTTTAGGCCAAGAGAGTGGTTGAGTAAACACACTGATGTGAGAGAATGCCTGGTACTTAAATGCCCAGTAGTTTGTTGGGTGTTTCAGTTTAAAGATGGAGATAATGGGGAGGATTGGGAGGTGACATTTGGTGTTTGATTCCTTAATATTATTGTTTCGGTCAAAGGTAAATTGTTTGCTTTGATGGAAACCTTTGTATATGCACAGCTCAACACTGAGGAGACTCATTTAGAATCTACAGTCTACTTGTGCTTTATGATTAAAAAAATAATTTGACTTATCCTAAATTACTGAAGATTTTCTTTTTAAGTGAAAGACTTTTAAAAGATAGTTTTGCAGAATTCTGTTATCTTCTAGTAGGTTTATTTTAGTTATTTTGATTGTGAGTTTGAGATGATTTCTCCAGGAGTGACTCAGGTGATCATTCTGAAATTGGATGGTTTTTCTTTTATATAACTAACACAATCATCTTGAAGATGAATTAACAGCATTTTGCACAATTTTGCAGAAGCAGATAACTAGTTCAGTACATTTTTCTACATACCTCAGTATTGTAAAAAAATGTTTTATACAGTTTTTAACATACAAAAGTGCATTTATGATGTAATGAATTCTGAAGTAGATATCTTGTTGTGTTATTATTAAGAAAAAGAAGTAGACGTTGCTTTACTTCAAATTCTGTTGTTTAAACCTGGGAAGTAATTTTACCTAGATTTCAGATTTGAAACTTGGTATTTTATGTGAAAAATTATTTTTTTGTCTTTAAAAATTTTTACATGATAAAACTCGTTATAATGTATTACACAACATTTTATTTTTCCCACCTATTAGCAGTTTTGTTTTGTTTTGAGATGGAGTCTTGCTCTGTTGCCCAGGCTGGAGTGCAGTGGCTTGATCTTGGCTCACTGCAGCCTCTGGCTGGCTCCCAGGTTCAAGCAATTCTTCTGCCTTAGCCTCCAGAGTAGCTGGAACTACGGGCGTGTACCACCATGCCCGGCTAATTTTGAGTTTTCAGTAGAGATGGGGTTTCACCGTCCTGGGCACGCTGATCTCCAACTCCTGACCTCAGGTGATCCACCTGCCTCGGCCTCCCAAAGTGCTGGGATTACAGGCGTGAGCCATCGCACCTGGCACCTATTAGCAGTTTTGGAGGAAAGTTTGAAGAAGAAGAAAGTTTATAAAATGCTAAATAAATGTCATATATATTCTTAATGATCAGAGAGAGAGGAAAGTAAGCCAAAACTTGTAGTGAACATGTGCCCCATTACAATAACAAATCAACAAAGAAAATTAAGCTCTGTAGGGATCAAGGGACGTCAACATCACCTGCTGCATCTTTGGATAGAAGCGCGTCACTGAGAAGCAGCAAAGGGGGAAAATAGAGAATACCCCTGCTCTGGATGAATATTTAGCACATTTTTAGGTGTTTCCAGTGAGCTCTTCATGTTTCCCAATGGCTGTACCCAGCGCCTGGGGAATGCCCCCAACTCCTCTAAAAACATGAATGTAATCTTTAATCGTATTATCATTCCTTAAGAGTTTTTAAGTAGCTCTCAAATGCTCACATAATAAAAGTCAGATTTTTTTTTCAGTAGGGCATATGATCTCTTACATGATGTGCCACTTCCTGTTGTAACACCTGTTAATCTATACACATCATACTTTCTTCCCTGGGAGAGAGAAACCCTGCTCATACCCAAGCTGCTTTGTCCCTCTGTTTTTGCTGGCTAAGGTAAAATTCCTTATGACTCAGACCATGTTCCATGAGATGTTTTCCCACAGGTTTTCAATCACTGGTTTCATTGTTTTAACATATAAATACACCAGAGTCTTTAAAAACAAATAAGCAGACATGTACTTCCTTGACAATAACTCCTTCTAGTATATGTCTCTCCCTGTCCTTCATTTCCTTTGCATTCAGACTTTTTGGAAAAATGGTCCATATTCACTGTTTTTCCAGTTCTTCACCTTTTTTTCTCTCCTTAGTCCATGGTATCTTTACCCTCACTACTTATTGGTAACTTAATCATCTCCACTTTTTATCTCGCTTGACTTCTCCGAGGCACCTGACATTACTGACAGTTTCTCTAAAAAACCCAGTTCTTTTGGCTTCTGTAACGCCATTGTCTTCTAATTTTCTTCTTTGCTCAATTTATTGTCTTTATTTGTGGCATATTTCTCAAATGCTCATGTTTCTGAGATTCTGATTTGGTTTCATTTATCTCGCTCTGAACTTTCTTTGTTCAATTTCATTGTTTTGAGGTTTTCTTATCTCCCTTGCTCTCTGCGGGTATTGCCACACCCCCAAATCTGTTTTATTTCACACTTCACAGTCAAGAGCACATATTTAGATCTGAATGTTCCACAGATATTCTAAACTCAACATACCTCAAATTACTTTTTTACTGCCCAAGCCTATTCTTCTTCCTATATTTTTTATTTTTATTTTTTGAGATGGTGTCTTGCTCTGTTGCTCAACCTGGAGTGCAGTAGTATGCACATTCTTGGCTCACTTGCAGCCATTGACCTCCTGGGCTCAAATAATCCTCCTGAATAGCTAGGACTATAGGTACATGCTACCACACCCAGCTAATTTTTATTTTTGTACATATAGGGTCTTGCCATGTTGCCCAAGTTGGTCTTGAACTCCTGACCTCTAGTGATTCTCCCTCCTTGGCCGCCTAAATGCTGAGATTACAGGCCTGAGTCATGGTACCTGGCTTTTATTTTTCAGTGGCATCATGATTACTCACACCGGAAACAATATGCACATCGAATAATTAAAATCTATGTTTCTGTTTTTGACATAATCCCTTTGACTATCCTCTTTAATGCGTTTCTACTTCTAAATTCATTTATTTTTAAAATTCATTCAATTATGGATCTAATATGATTAGATTTGAGTATCTGCTGCATGTCAGGTATGATGAATAAATATTGGAACTACAGGTGTGAGTAAAACGCAAGCTATGTTTTCATGGGGCAGTTCTTACAAGAGAGATAGTACTAATCAGATAATCAGAAGAATAAAATGTACCTCTGAAGAGGCATGTAGTGCTATGAGAATGTAAAATAAGGGTCTTTGATCAGAATGTCTCAGTTGAACTAAGATGCCAACAATGAGTAAAAGTTATCCTGGTAAAAGAAGAAAGGAAAATACATGTTCAACGATCCTGTAGCAAGAGGGACTGTGAAACATTTACCGTACTGAAAGAGGTCGGTATGGCAGTGGTGAAAATAGCTGAGATGAATGCAGTGCTGGTTTAGTAGGTCAAGTTAGGGAATTTTGTTTTTATCCTAAGCCACTAGGGTTTTTAATTGAGGGGAGGAGCAGTAAAGGTAGAGAGAATGGAGTAACATCACATTTGCATTAAAAAATGATTCTGGTAGCAATGTAAAATGATTTTAGAGGGGAGAAAGAGATGAATTAGACGGCTGCAGCAGTCCTGGCAAGTGTTAACTCCTTGGACTAGGGTCATGGTGTTGGAGGTGATGAAGAGTTAGGTCAAACCAGTAAGACTTGGTGGTCTCTGTGTGCACTGAGAGGAAAGGGTATGAATTTCTCTGAGATTTCTGCTTACATAACTGGGGAAATGGTAGTACTGTTTGTTGAACTAAGAAACAGTGGATGTCTGGATGAGGACCACATGCGTCTTATTTGGGGGTGTGTGAGAGAGATGTAGGAGGAAGATCAAGATTTCATTGGGTATGGTAGATATGTTTAGGTCTTTCAGGTTATTAACAAGAAGGTAGATTTGGTTATATGAGTGTGTTAACTCAAGGAAAGGTCTGGGCTTTGGATAATTTCCTTACTTCACGTGATTACCTTATTTGTATTTACTAGTCAGCAGGCGTTTCCTTTTCTTTTTTCTTTCTTGAGATGGTGTCTCACTCTGTCACCCAGGTTGGAGTGCAGTAGCACTATCTGGGCTCACTACAACCTCCACCTCCCGAGTTCAAGTGATTCTCCTGCCTCAGCCTCCCGAGTAGCTGGGATTACAGGTGTACACCACCATGCCTGGCTAATTTTTGTGTTTTTACTAGAGACTGGGTTTCGCCATGTTGGCCAGGCTGGTCTTGAACTCCTGACCTCAGGTGATCCACCCACCTTTGCCTCCCAAAGTGCATTATAGGTGTGAGCCACCGCGCCCAGGCTTTTTTTCTTTATTGTCGGCTCTTTAGCCTGCCTTCCACATTGCTGCTAGAACTACACTTTGGAAAAAAGAGGCTGTTACCGTTAGTCCCTTGGTTAAATAACTTTGAATGTTTTCTCATTATGTATTTGAAATATCCAAAATCCACTGCCTACCTCTCCAACCTCAGTGTGTACTCTTTTTCTTCTGTCCATAACCTTGGCTAAATGAAACCATATTCCCAAACACTGCAGGCCACTGAAACGCTTTGCACAGGCTCTGCTCAGAATATGCCTGTCAGGCAGTCTCTTACTTCCAGAGTCCTCGGTCCAAGAATCATCAGTCCAAGCCTTTATGCCACTGTTGAAGCTTGTGCTTACTTGTAATAACAGTACTTCCATATGAGATAGTAGCTATGCTTACATATTCTCCTCTCCCGAACTATACTGTGAACAGTGAGTATATGCCTGTTCTCCTGTGTTTGTGTCTGTAGTAACAAGATCTGGCATCATAAAATGACTGCCTAAGTAAGTGTTGATTGAATTAATAAGACTCAGATGATTTCTCCAGTAATTTTCATTTTTTAGTCTTGGATCTTATCTCAGTTGGAGTTTTCATCTGCCTTTGGAGATAATAGTGTTTTCAAAACTTTGTACTTCCAGTAAAGGAGTGGTGGGGTATTTTGTAAAGAGCTGACTAACCCTAAAGGTAGATTGTTTCATGTTTGTGCTTTTTTCATATGTAAAGTGAGAGGTAGGACTGGGGGATTTCTTTGGTGTTCTATCTTTAAAAGTTTGTGTGAATGTATGACAATTGAGTACAGAAAATGCTGTTTTTCTCTGAAGTGGAAAAATGTATATAAAGAATAGGGAAAACTTGATGTAATTCTTCAGATTTTGGCAGTTTTTGATTGTTAGTGTAATGTTGGTTTACTGTACTTTTAACCCTTTAAAAATTTATGTATGACAATTGAGTACAGAAAATGCTGTTTTTCTCTGAAGTGGAAAAATGTATATAAAGAATAGGGAAAACTTGATGTAATTCTTCAGATTTTGGCAGTTTTTGATTGTTAGTGTAATGCTGGTTTACTGTACTTTTAACCCTTTAAAAATTTTATTGTGTATATTTAAGGTGTATATACAACAGGATGTTATGGGGTACATATAGGTAGTGAAATGATTACTATGGTGAAGCAAATTGACATATCCATCATCTCAGCATAGTTTCTTTTTATCTTTTTATTGACCATTTAGTGAAATCTTACTTGCCTTTCAGAAATGAAAGTTAATATAGGATGGATCTTGCTTTCTTTTGGTCATAAAAAAGTTAGTTTTAGAAGAAAATTAAATGTAAGAGAGGACTGTTACTTGCAAATGCTTGTCTACTAGTTTATTTTTGTAACTGAAATGTGACTCAAGTTTTAAACGTTTAAAACTTTCAGACATTCACGAGCACTTTATATGCCTTAATTTAGTAAATTAAATTTAAATGTACATTTAATGATTAACATTTTACCATAATCATACTTGTTTATATATTTTTGTTTGCCTCCGTGTGTGTGTGTGTGTGTGTGTGTGTGTGTGTGTATTTTTGTTTGGCAACTGTCTCTCTCTGACCCTGGACTAAAGTGCAGTGGTGCTATCATAACTCATTGCAGCCTTGAAATTCAGGGCCCAAGCGATCCTTCCGAGTAGCTGTGAGTACAAGTGCACACCACTGTGCCTGTCTAATTATTATATATTTTGTTTTTTTGTAGAGACCATCTTGCTGTGTTGCCCAGGCTGATCTTGAATTTCTGGTCTCAAGCAATCCTCCTGCCTCAGCCTCCCAAAGTGCTGAAATTACAGGCATGAGCCACCATACCTGGCTTGCCTCAGCATTTAAAAAAAAATCCTGGATGATAGCATAACATTTCATCCCTAGATACTTAAGTTTACATTTCTAATCAGAAAAGGACCTTTTCTTTGCATAGTCATGATACCATTAACACTTGATAAAATTAACAGTGATTCTTTAATATCCTCTAATATTTAGTCTATTGAAATTTCCTCACTTGTACTCCTGTTTTGAGTCTGTGCATTGCATTTGAGTGTCATGTATCTAAGTTGTCTTAACCTTAAAACAGTAATTCCTTCCACCTTTATAAAAATTATGACATTGACTTGTTGAAAAGGTCATATGAGTTGTGTAGTAGAATGTCCCATATTCTAAGTATGTCTGATATGTATTTCCAATAAATTGGAGTTAGATTTAAGGGCTTGATTAGATTCAGGTTTCATCTTTTTTGGTAAAAATACTTCATAGGATTCTGTCGCATCAGGTGTAGGTAATGTCTGGTTGTTCCGCTTGTTACGTTGGTTGGTGGTGTCAGCTTTATCCCTTCATTGAAAAGTTGTATAGATAGCCTGTTTATGGTAACGTATGGATGATAAAAAGATTGGAAAAAAAATATTAGTGGTCTTCAGCTCTACTTCAGTATTAGAGAGTTTTTTGTTTTTATATTTATACTTTTCTGTATTTTCCACAAATTTTTTTTTTTTTTTTTTTGAGGCAGAGTCTTGCTCTGTTGTTGCCCAGGCTGGAGTGCTGTGGCAGGATCTTGGCTCACTGCAACCTCTTTCTCCCGGGTTCAAGCGATTTTCTTGCCTCAGCCTCTGGAGTAGCTGGGACTACAGGCGTGCGCCACCACACTCAGCTAATTTTTGTATTTTTAGTAGAGATGGGGTTTCACCATGGTGGCCAGGATGGTCTTGACCTCTTGACCTCATGATCCACTCGACTCAGCCTCCCAAAGTGCTGGAATTACAGGCATGAGTACAGCGCCTGGCCGTTTTCCAAGATTTCTGTAAGGAATGTGTAGTGCTCTTTATTATAAAAGAAAAGAATTTATTACACTTGATTGATACCTTTGGGAGATTAGATCAAAGGTTTCATTTGTCCTTCTTGTACAATTTTTTATTAGTAACAAGCATTTTTACAGTCTGAAGTCTTCAAGGAAGGAAGGACATATAAAGATGAATAGAAAATAAATCTAATGTTTATAATCATCCAATAACAGTTCACAAATTAAGGTTTAGCTAGAAATAGGTCTAATTTAGAACTGCCCTGTTACCGTTAAATTATAACTGTAGCAAATGTGGTGTTTCCACTTTTCTTATTGTTGGCATTAGTTGATAGTCCTTTGTGAGAAATATGGTAGATTTGTTTAGAAAGTTATTTATCTGAGAGTGGTTCCTGCCCATAGACTGTATTAAAGAGGCAGGTAGGTCTAAGCACCAGTTAAGTTTATAGTACCCCTCTACTCTCAGTGATGATTGGTTCAGTGAGGTACTGGTCTAGATGATTTTTATAAAGTGAAATATGTTTCACAGAACCATAAAGTTGAATATGTTTTCTGAAATTATGAAGTCCAATCTTATTAAGAACAAAATCACACTTGAGAGTTTATTAATAAGCATTCTCAGTGGCATAGGAAATCAAGTATACCTGGTGTCACAGGAAGAGGCTGTTGATAATCTAGATTCAAGGCCAGCCAACGTATATGCTGGTGACTGACCAGCCAAATTTTGATGCCTCACCTTGAAACACAACTGTAGATGGATTGTTATAGGTTTTAGACCTTCAAGGTCAAATGGACTGGGAGACAAAACAGTGGCTGATTTGCAGGCAGAAACAACTTGAGAGAAAGAAGGCAGAGAAATGTAGGCAAAGAAGTCTTGTGATCCCAGGAATTAGTTTCTCGTGAATGCAGCCTATTCCTGTGATGCCAGTTATACTTCATTTCCTGTGCCATTGAATTGCTTATATCTTTTATAATAGACTCTTCAGTGTGGTTTTTTTTTAAATAATATTATTTGCTTAAATGAGATTGAATTTGATAATTTCTGGACATTTGTAACACATTCTGTAACATTTCACTTTATAAAAATAAATTATTCTGTAATTATTGTCCTGTAATACATATTTCACTTTGTAATTGTTATTCTGTAGCACATATTTCACTTTACAAAAACAGTCTAAATTGGTGTCTTAAATGTTTATGAAAGAAACCTCCCCATCATTTTTGTTGACTTTAATGCATTATTAATATACCGTAGCCTGCTTAGCTGCTTTTCTCTGGTATTTGGAATGTTCTTTATAACTAGTTATCATGAATGTTTGATACTGTTCTCAAAATTCAGATTTAAAGGAGAAGTTTAGTTATGTATCTTTCAGCCTTTTAAGGAAGTGATTAGGTTGAATTGCCATTACAAAGTAGAGATGTTAATTAAAAAAGAATTGCTGCTATGAGAGGACTTTTAAAAGTATGTTTGTAGTATAACTTGACAAATTTCTTATGGGCCCATGTTTTGACAGCTCTTTTATTTTATGGCTGTATGTTTCATGTATGTGTGTGTATGTGTAAAGCATATATGGATATGTAATTTTATTTTAATTCTTGAATAATCTGACGTGGAGTGACTGTCATAGTTTTGAGATATAGGGTGCCTTTAAATCATAGTGTGCTTCCTGTTCAGTTTTTCCTGTGAAAAAATTTTACTTTCCAAATAAAGCCTGTAGGGCAAGAATCTCTTGGTCTTGCTTTCTGAGTACTGTTCCCACTGAGAAAAACCCCACTAACAACAGATCCTCAAAAAAATCTGTGGTTCTGAGTTTTTTCAGTTTTTTCTTCCAGGATTTTACAAATAAGAGGATTTATAAGCAAATTAAGCTACTATGGGTACATGTTTAAAAGTCCCTTCTGATATAATCAATGCTAAATGTAGAACATGGAGAAAGTATAGATATTATAAAGCGAATAAAAATATTCAATTGAACACAGTAACCACTGTTAAGATTTTGATAAACTTCTTTTTATAACTTTGCAGTGTGTAACTGTATATATTAATATCTTATATCTTTTTAGTTAAGATTATTGTGATCATTTTCTCATGTTGTATTTTTCCCCTAGCAAGAACTTTAGATCTAAATAATAATAAAAGTTTATTTCAGGTTCTCTGAAAATGTACATGCTTTTCTGTTTCTTCACATCCTACCTATCTAGAGTCTAAAAATTCAACTTTAGATGTGGACCACTCGTTTCTATTTTAATGACGATATTAAATTATTAATAAATAGCATGCACTAATTTCACATTGATTCTTGAACACTCATTGTTCTTTTACAAATAGTGTATGTATGTGTACATCTTATTCTTCTTTGGCAGTTTAGAGTGGAAGGACATAAAATTGGTATAAAAATGTTGCAAATCAGAGCGTTCCACTTCTATGTTAAGATTATTTATTTTCTCTGCCTTCTTTTCAAGACTATGTCACCAGGATTGTTTAAGGTCAGAGTGAGCATTGTATACATCAGAATACCTTAAAAAGCACTCCTAAAAAGTTTAAGGTAGTTTTTTTAAAAATAAAATGTTAATAAAGCTGTGATGGTTTAGGATTGAATTATGTTCCATCTTTACCATAGGGTAGAAGACTTTTTTAAGGTAGTAAGTACGTTAATCATAATGTCACATGATTTTAGAGCTGAGAGAAGCCTTAGAGATCATTTTGCCTACCAATTCTAAAATGGAGGTTAGATTAGGATAGAGAGGTGAAGTGATTTACCCGAAGTCAATCACCTAGGTAATGGTTTTAGCTGTTAAGCCTCTAATTGAACATACTACATTATGCTTTTTTTTTTTTTTTAAAGTCATAGTATAACATCAGTAACAGAAATGAGTGTCTCCCCCAGAAGGCTGCCAAAAGAATGAAAAGAAGTGTTTTCACTTTTTATTTGGGTACCTGTTTATGTAAAGGTGATGGATATGGAACTATATGACCAGAACAGTACTACACTGTATGAAAATGGTGTAAAAGAAGTAAAAGACATGATCTCTTCCTGTTAGTAACTTTCAGACTAATTTTAGGCTCCCAGAGTGGGAATACTGGTTTACAAAAAATGATTGCATGACTCTACTAAGTGGATTTTGGAGAGTTTTCATGATCTATTCTAAAATTGTTTGTTGATTGTATAATAATACGGATAAGCAGGGACAGTGAGGTAGCTTCAGTAATTAAAGCTCTTAGAGGCTTAGATAAAATAGTGCAGTCTTTTTCATTAATTGCAGGATCCATAGTTTTTTGATTTCACATTAGTGAAATCTTAGATATATCTTAGTACTTGAATGACTAAATCTTTTAAAATAGAACTGAGAATCATTTTCTTTCCCAGAAAGTGGTACACTATTTATACAGTACTATTTATACAATACTATTTATTCAGTACCTACTATGCCAGGCATTGTGTTAGTTACTGGGGATACAGCAGCTAACGAAACAAAGTCCTAGTCTTCATAGAGCTTACATCAAGTGTGATATGTCAGTGTGTTTGAAATAAATAGTAAGGGTAAATAAATTCAAGTGGCATCATTTAAAAACTTTGTAATAAGAATGTTTTAGGGCTTTCTTGGATGTAAAATGTAAAATATTTTTTGAGTGCTTGATACTTATTTCGGGGAATGTTCAGTGTTGGCCTATGTGACCAAGAGATAACAATATCCATTTAGAAATATTTTTCATATATTGCTAATTTGACTGCACTTTCATGCTTTATTGCTGCAGAAGTCTACCTGGAATGCTTATGAATTAGAAAATAAATACCGCTAGGTTATACATACAAAATTTATGAACGTTCAGGGCCTAGAGTCAGACCTGGTTTGACTTTTCGCTTTCATTGCTTTGAGTTATATGACTTTGGACTGGTGTTCGCCTTCTGAGTTGAATCATCTGTAAACTTGGTATAATATTGAAATACAATGAAAGTGTCTACTTCATGGAGTTACGAGGGTTAAATAACATAGTTTATACAAAGTTATTGATACATTAGTGTCCAATAAATGCTAGGCTATTGCCATAGTAGATACCCTGTGTACTATATAGTATTAATATATGTTTCATGTATGCGGTTAACATGACATCACAGATATTTAGCAGCATAACCCTTGTGTAACTGGGAAATGGTTTAATCAGTGATACTACTTAGTTAATTAGCTAAAACCTTTTGAAAACATTGAAGGTACTCATCCCCTGCATTGTTCTGGCTACATTGTGTATTTGAGCAGAGCATCCAGCTTTCCTTATTAGTCTGCCCTGCATAGTCAAAAATTTACAAAGACCTTGTCAAGAACTGTGAAGGGACTGAAAATTTAGCCTGTTGCAGTTTGTAGATGCTGGTAGAAGACATGAGATTTCCCGAGTTAGACAATGGACCTAATTCATGGCACTGCAAGTGGAATGGGGTTCATACTTGTTTTGGTTTTCCTTGCCCTCCCCTCAAGTTCCGTGGAGGTGACAGAGGAGTTCAGGTGGATGCTACTCACGTACTGAATCTTTAATAGTGGGCTGCACAGAAACCTCTACCTGACCTTTGTTACAGAAGAAGACCTTATCTTGTATTGGCCAGTGAACACACCTGCCCTTCTCCTCAGAATGGAGGTGTTGTCTTCTAAGACAGTTCACTATTTAATACATCCTTGAAAAGATAGTTTGGGTAAAAACCCCAGGACTTCTCCTTGCAAGATGTGCAGAAATGGTAGCGGTCCATGGAGAATTGTCTCTCAGACACACCTCTGAGTAGCTAGTCTAAATGGGTGTCACAGAGTTCATAAATTAATGTTCACGTACCTTGCCTGTTTATTCTTAAGCTACATTTTAGAAGCGTTTTTTGAAATGCTCTGTGCGATATACTACTGCTTATCCTGTATTAAAACTGTATTCTCTTAACAGAAAACAATACTGAAGTTAATGATATGCATACTGAGGTGTTGAGGAGTGACGCTACTCATGTTTTCAGCTTACTTTGATGTACATCAAAAATTAAGTGGATTGCTGAACAGAGCAGATAGATATCTTGCAAAGTAAATACAGCAAAATAATTATCTCAATGTGTCAAATTTTTCATAATAAAATGTTGGGGGAAAAGCTAGCTGTTGCCCTCCTCCACAGTTGATTCTGTTTGCAGCTGAACTCATCTTGGCATTTCAAGATAACTTTGTTATCAGTAGTTCACATCAAAATATGGATGAATGATAACAGTTTTTAAACATTGTTAAAGAGTGGGTTTTCTTTTTTTTTTTTTTTTTTTTTGTAACTCTTCCTAGCTTATTGGGGTTCCTTTTAAGATTGAATGGTTTGGAGAATGAAAGTCCCGCTATTTAAAAGGAAGGCATTGTTCTGAATGGTTGAATTTTATATATATGGACTGACTAAAGAGGATATTTCATGCTGGAAAAATGTTTTTAGGCAAAGGAGGCAGGCTAGTCTCTCTTGATTGCCTTCTGGTAAGCTGCCTTAAAATTTTCTAATATTTTTGACATTTCAGGTTCTAAGATTTTTTAAAACTTAGGTTCAGACTTTTTAACTCAGAGGCTACATTTGTGTATGTTACATTTCTGTTTGATTGTAAGAATTTGGGACTAGGAGTAGGATTTTGGTTTAATGGCAGTGACAGCTGTAGAGGAGTTGCAACGGAATACTTAGTGGCAGGAAAATGGTA
Organism: Alouatta palliata; assembly: GCA_004027835.1. Classification (NCBI taxonomy): domain Eukaryota; kingdom Metazoa; phylum Chordata; class Mammalia; order Primates; family Atelidae; genus Alouatta; species Alouatta palliata. The sequence goes on along the minus strand of PVKV010026275.1, from coordinate 4,290 downwards.
GGGCTTCCACAGAACAACCACCACATAATTGAAAGGTAGAAGTATTCTAATTGTAGAATTTTTCAGTATAAGAGTGCAAATCATTGTAACTTGTATGCAGCTTTGTTTTTTTATATGGGATAGTTCATTATAAACAGTGACATCTCTAACCTGTTTGTATTAATACTTTTGATTAAAATGGACTAGTTCAAAAATTGTTTCCTAAATGTTAAACTAAGCATTTATATTGGGTAAATGATAGGATTTCCCTCATTTATAGAGATTAAGTTTTAGAAATCCTTGAAACATGAATATTTGTTTACTACATAAATTGCATCAGATGTTCACTTGTTGTCAAAACTGCTTTTCACCTTGTTTTTTCAGTTTTTCAAGGTTATGTCAAGGATCAGTTTTTTTAAAAAACATTTTTATTGTTTTGCATAAAGAAAAGATATATACAGTTCAAGGAATTATCAAAAAGTAAATACTCATCTAATCACCTCCAGGGTGAGAAATAGAACTTGGCCAGCATTGGGCAAAGCTCTCCTTGTGCGCTCTCTCGACTGCTTCCACTGCAGGATTAACCATTATCCTGACTTTTATGGTAGCCACTTGTTTCTCTTTTTTTTTTTCTTTTATTATAATTATTATACTTTTTTTTTAAATTGTACTTTAGGTTCTGGGGTACATGTGCAGATCATGCAGGATTGTTGCATAGGTACATAATGGTTTAATCACCTAAGCATTACAAAGGGTACATTTTCAGTTACTAAAGCAGGAGATTATTCGTTTAATTCAGGGGTTCTTAACTCTAACTTCATACCTCATTTTTATAGTTTGTAACACTCCCGTTACTATCCTGAAATGAAATTCATATACAAAATGGCAAACATGTAATTAAAAAATTTAAAATATATTTGTCCTAGTTATAACATAAGAAAAAAAGAATTAATTTTATAATGCCATACTCGTTTTAAGTGTAAATGGGCATGATGAATAATTATGAAATAATTATGAAAATAAGTAATTAAAAATAATTATGGATTATTCACATTTTGGATTAGGTTTGTTAAAAATTAAAATTTTGTGACATCTGTCATGTTACTAAGAAATTGGATTTTTAATCTTTGCTTGCTACTGTTAAAGTGCTAGTCAATAGTTCTATAAAAATTTACATTTTCAAGTGTTTGTAGTACTTACGGGTTTGAGAATGTTAAGAAATGGAATTTGTCTTTAAGACTCCTGGTTTTATCACCACAAAACATCTCCAGCCAGCCATTTTGTGGATTCGTGTGGTAAAACGGACACATTGGAGTTTTTCATCTTTGCTCTCAGACTAGTTTTCTGGTGGAGTTGTTAGTCAGATGCTTTTCAAAAAGAAAAAGCACCTGGGATTGAAGAAGCAGCAAAAGGTGTATGTTGTAAATGGAATGATTAGCTTGCCCATATAATGAAAGCAGTTCAGAAGATCATACTTTATTGTATGCATGCTTTTAAAAAAAAAAAAAAAAAAAAAGAAATATGTAGACCTGTAAAAATGGTTTTTTAAATAACTGCTTCTCTGCCTTTATATGTTTTCTTTTAATTTTCACTGATTTCTATCTCCTTCCTCTCATCCTAGTTCCAAATTTTTATTTCTTAGAAAATATTTTACTACTCACAGACTTTAAGCATAGGCTAAAATCATTTTACTTCAGGGCTCGAAATAAGCGTCTTTTAATAACTTTGCCTTTGTAAAATTTTAAAAGACATACTTATTCTTTAAGATTGAAATAAAGAAAAGATAGCTTTTATAATAGTTTTCTTTGATTCCTGCCTTCTAGCTTTTTTTAAAAAAATACAGCTTTAAAACAGATTGATTTTAGAACCATTTAAAATTTACTTTTGGAATGGTTAGAACTGTGGTTATTGCTTCCAACTGGAACATGTTTTTATCTTCTGCCTCCAAATTAACAGATATTTTATTTTGTTGTCTAAATTAATGTGCATAAGTTTTCTTTAGGCTCTTCTTCAGCAAAATGGATCAGCCTTTTGGTTCTTTGTTTTTATAATTTTATGTTGTTTGGGTGCAGAATCAAAGCTTAAAAACTTTGTATCTAGAGCATATGGCATAATAAACACTTACTAAATATGCGAATGAATGAATGGGTTGAATGACCAACAAAATTGAGTTGAAACAAACGCACTGATGTCATAGGGTGTAGGGTCTTAGTAAAATAGAGATTGGCACTGGTTTGCAGACAACTGGGAAATTCTGATATTTTCAGCAGTGTGGTAACATACTGTGAAAATACAGTTGTAGACTTCATAGATCAAAAGTTTCACATAGATCAAAAGTACTTTTTTTTTGATAGAAATCTTACATGTTTACTGGAGAAATTTTGTGAAATATAAGGAATGAAGAAGAAAATACGACTTGTTTTTAAGTCTACCACCTGGGGAAAGGCAGTGTTACTAGCCATTTGGGATATTTATGCCTGTAGATGTCAACACATAATTAAAATTGCGATTATATACTTTCAGTTTTGAATCCTTTGTTGCTGAGAATCCAGTTAAATTTTGTTTTCTCTTTAATTTTTAAACTTTACAGGCCCCTTCACAGATGTAGTCACTACAAATCTTAAACTGCGAAATCCGTCCGATAGAAAAGTGTGTTTCAAAGTGAAGACTACAGCACCTCGCCGGTACTGTGTGAGACCCAACAGTGGAATTATTGACCCAGGGTCAACTGTGACTGTTTCAGGTAGCAAATCATGTTCTAAATTTATGTACATTTGAATTTTGACATTTTATGATTATGTTTTTGTTTAATAGGGTTTCATCTGGAGGGAGGGAAATAATTCTTATGTTAGCCTGCCTTTGCCTTTAAGGATGTCTTGTTATTGTACTGTATGTAAGCTGTTTCAAAAAATTTCTCACTCATCTTCTGTGTAAGGGGTGTGGTCAATTTATAAGAAATTACTGTGAATTATAAACTTTATATTTTTTTCAGCTCATCACTACCTTCTCTTTCTTTATTATTTTATCTTTGAAAAATTACATCATTTTTCTGATTGGTCATTTTCCTTCAGATCTTGAGCATATTACATATTGCATGTACTATGGAAGTTTCATAATTCTTTTGCTTAAAAAGGTACAATGCCACTTTTTTGCCTACTGTGTCAAATCAGATGAGTCTTTATGCCTTTCATTGTTAATGTCAACAGTGATCTGCTTCTGAAAACTTTATTTTTATTTTACTACTCTCTTATGTGTTTACTTGTCAAAGAAGTATGCTTGCCATATATGGATTGCTTACTCCTGCTATGCAGTGGATACTGGTACCAGAGCTAATGCACCTGTAAACTGTTTCTTTCTTTTCTCAGTCCCTCTGATTTCACTAGTATAGCTGAGAAATAGGAAGCAAATATGATAACATATATGGTTCCGTGTATTTTGCTTATGAGAGAACCTCTCAGGCTGCCCGCAGAGACCATTTACTCTGTTTATAGCAGTACTTCTCAACTCCCGCTGTGTATTGTAATAACACAGGGAGCAGGAACACACATGGATTCATCTCTCCCAGCTTGGAATCTCTGGGAGCATGGCTTAGAAATGTGTACATTAAAAAAAAACAAAACCTGGGTGATCTTGATAAGTAATCCTAAAATACTGTAATAATTCTGTATCAGTTTTCAAGTCCACAGCAGAATTGGGTACAGAGAGTGAGAACCTAGGGTAGGCTTATTGAGAGTATTTGGAGGTGGAACTTGACTGCAAAGGCCATGAAGGACAGACCATAGTCAGAGTTCTTGGTGACTAAATCTTCCCTCAGCAGGTATAGCCAAAAATCTCAAGAGCTAGGGAAAAAGATGTTTTAGTTGAGTCTTGAGGTAAGGAGAGTAGGAAGGAGTGCTTTTTCATGTTGCTTTGCTAAGTTTAATTCATCAGTTCCTGGGAAAGAGGGATGGAAATAAGATAAAGGAAGGAATGCATGCACTCTGGATGTTGCTCTCTACTACATGTTTAAGCCTTTAGTACAATTGGAAGAAGATAGAATTCTTTCTTTTTTAATTTTTTTTTTGAGATGCAGTTTTGCTCTTGTTTACTAGGCTGGAGTGCAATGGCATGATCTTGGCTCACTGCAACCTCTGCCTCCTGGGTTCAGGCAGTTCTCCTGCCTCCTAAGTAGCTGGGATTATAGGCATGTACCACCACGCCTGGCTGATTTTGTATTTTTAGTAGAGACGGGGTTTCTCGGCTGGTCTCAAACACCTGACCTCAGGTGATCGGCCAGCCCGCCTTGGCCTCCCAAAGTGCTGGGATTACAGA
>PVKV010026274.1:0-28269 GCA_004027835.1 Alouatta palliata | reverse complement strand
CTGTCTCTACTAAAAATACAAAAATTAGCTGGGCATGGTGGCACGTGCCTGTAGTCCCAGCTACTCGGGAGGCTGAGGCAGGAGAATTGCTTGAACCCAGGAGGCGGAGGTTGCGGTGAGCCAAGATCGCGCCATTGCACTCCAGCCTGGGTAACAAGAGCGAAACTCCGTCTCAAAAAAAAAAAAAAAAAAAAAAAAAACAAAGAATAATCTTGCCCCTCCGAGCTGAAAGATGAATCTGATGAGCACCTTTTTCTAGGACCTTCATAAATTCTAAGAATACAGCCAATACAAAACAAACATGAACAGATCTGGCGTGATGGCTCACACTCGTAATCCCAGTACTTCAGGAGATAGAGGTGGGTGGACTGCTTGAGATCAGGACTTGAGACCAGCCTGGCCAACATGGTGAAACCTTATCTCACTAAAAATACAAGAAAATTAGCCAGGCATGATGGCACGCGCATGCAGTGGCATGATCATGCTTCACTGCAGCCTTGACCTCCTGGGCTCAAGCCATCCTTCCACCTCAGTTTCCCAAGCAGCTAGGACAAGTGTGCGGCACCATGCCTCGCTAATTTTGTTTATTTTTTTTGTAGAGATGAGGTCTTACTATGTTGCCCAGGCTGAACTCCTGGGCTGAAGTGATCCTCCTGTTTCAGCCTCCCAAAGTGTTGGGATAACAGGCAAGAGCCACCACGGCCGGCCTTACAATGTCCTTTAAAACAAGGGTCCTAGCTTCTGCAGGGAAGCCCCACCACAGTGGTCACTTGTTTGAGAAGACCTTTCGTGATTCCTATTGCTGGCTACTTCTTTTCTTGTGCGTCCATCTCATGCAGGCTAAAATGGGAATCACACTTTTCTTGCTGCAAGGTCCATAAACAATCTCTCCCTCCCATGCTGAGAGGGCCTTGAAGAGTCTAGTTGTTATTAATCTCAGTCCTTAGAAATGTCAGGTAAGAGAGGTGCTATGTAATGAACGCCTTGTACTACACAGCTACAAAGAATGTTTCTACACAGCCAGAGTCCCTATCTTTCAATGAAATAAGCAACACCATTAGAGATGTGGTAGCAGCCACATATTATGAATTAACAAGGACTGTGGCTGCCAATGGTGGGCTTAATATTCCTAGTTTGAATTAACTCAAGTGACCTCAAGGTTCAGCATACTCCTCATGGTGCTATTTGCTGGACAGCAGAGCCCAGGAGCCTGGGGGGAAGTGGGGAGGGTGGGCAGGTGTGTGAAACAGAACCCCACAGGCCCACATCAGCATCTTTGTGGAGCTCTGCTGCTCTCCTTCCATCCTGCCACCTGCCTGCAAAATGCAGCACCCCACTCCAGACGCACATGTCACACGCTGGCATCAGCGTGTTGGCAAGGGCCTCACAAATCATCTTGCTGGCTGTTGACAGGGCCCCAGAACTCAGGCAGCACTCTGAACTCCAATTTACACCCGCAAAGGGTAGCATTTTCACTGTGAAATGCTGCCTCACACCAGTTTTTGACATTTAACAATCTTTTTTTTTACTTTAATCCCAAAGTAAAAGATTACAGGCATGAGCCACCACGCCCAACCAACATTTCACAATCTTTTGACTTAAATTTTTATAGCCACTCTATCAAGATTTGACCCACGCTGAGTGATGGGCTCTGGGAGTCTGCCTGACCACCAGTCTAATGGCAGCACCCATGACCGTAATGGCTACACTCTGGTCATGAACATTTTATTAAACCCAAATGCCTGCTTCAATTATTTTTCCACTGTGATTTACAGGTTCCTTGCAGTGCCCAAGGGCTCTAGACGTCATCCCTCTACTCTGCTGTAGAGGGTGGAAGGAGCACTCCAAGTGCTGAATCTGAGAACATCTAAGAAAACAGTCTAGGAACACACACTCCATTGGTGGTTCTCCACAGAGATCGGCACTTGGAATCCCTTGCCACGCCCTACCCCAGGCTGTGAATCCTGACTGCTAGATTACACCTGCCAGTTCACCACTGACTTTGCCACATGGCTCAGCACAGCTCCCAGGCCAACCCATCCTGGCTTCCATCTACTTATAACTGTACCACTGTGTTTATCACAGCAACAACTCAAATTCCCTAATGACTTATCTGTTTTTAAAAAATGAGATAGGGTTTTGCCACTTGCCTAGGCTGGTCTTGAACTCCTGAGCACAAGCGATCCTCTCACCTTGGCCTCTCAACGTGTTGGGATTACAGGCGTAAGCCAACACACCCAGACTAATCTGTTCTGGGTAACATTTTAGCAAGCCAGATTTCAGAAACTTTTCTTTTTTAAATTAAAATCCCATGCACACACGTTACAAGTAAGCTTGAATGTACACTGGAAACACAGACCTTTGTTGCTTTATTACTAATGATGACGACTTTCCTACACCCTTTTACCACCTTCTAGAACAAGGCACACATGAAGAGGGCAACAGACATCATGCCCCGCTGCTCCCTATGCACCAGAAGAAGGGCCTGATCTTCCAAGACAGCCACCTTTCTTTTTTTTTTTTTTGAGACAGAGTTTCACTCTTGTTACCCAGGCTGGAGTGCAATGGTGCGATCTCGGCTCACTGCAACCTCCGCCTCCTGGGTTCAAGCAATTCTCCTGCCTCAGCCTCCCGAGTAGCTGGGACTACAGGCACATGCCACCATGCCTGGCTAATTTTTGTATTTTTAGTAGAGACAGGGTTTCACCATGTTGACCAGGATGGTCTCGATCTCTCGACCTCGTGATCCACCCGCCTCGGCCTCCCAAAGTGCTGGGATTACAGGTGTGAGCCACCACGCCCGGCCCGACAGCCACCTTTCAAGCCTGACACTGATGTCTGTCCTTGTACCACTTTCACATCCTCTGTTATGACAAACCCACAAAGAAAGGTTTACACCCAAATCCCTAATGACTTCCCATTCCAAGAAAGTTTCTGTGTATAAAAGCAGCTGCTTTCTTGCAGTGAAGGGGAAGGTCAAGGAGTAACCAGCACATAGAGCATTTCAAAAATGAAGATTTCAGACTTCTCATGCACACTCTACAGCCCCGCTGGTGCCCGGGGCAAGTGGTGTGCTGGAGGCCCTTGTAAAAGGCAAGACCCCCACATGATGAAGAGCCAGATCTGGAGCCAGACATGGGTTCATATCCAGGCATCACCATTTACCAGTCAAGTGACCTTAAACAATTCACTCTCTATGACTCAGTTTCCAACAAAATGGGGATAACTGTACATACATATCACGTGGCTCTCACAAGGACTAAATGAAGTATTTCTGTTAAAATGCTGGGGGTGGAGCCGGGCGCGGTGGCTCACGCCTGTAATCCCAGCACTTTCGGAGGCTGAGGCATGCATATCACCTGAGATCAGGAGTTCAAGGCCAGCCTGGCCAACATGGTGAAACTTCGTCTCTACTAAAAATACAAAAATTAAAAAGGCATGATGGCATACACCTGTAATCTCAGCTATGCAGGAGGCTGAGGCAGGAGAATCGCTTGAACGGAGGTTGCAGTGAGACAAGATCTCACCACTGTACTCCAGGCTGGGCAACAGAGTGTAAGCCAATCTCAAAAAAAAAAAAAGGTTGGTGGGTAGGGGCAGTGGAGGTTTTGAATTATACTAAACCAGAATTTGCATAACTGCTACATTAAAGGAGGCTGTGGTTTTTATTAATGCTTCTGTGGACAATTTGCTACTGGGGCAGACAATAAAGAACTATCTATTCCAGCACTCCTACAGAGAGACAAACTTGATCAAACTTTAAAGAATCCCTCATACTCAGAGCCCATAACCATGAATGTGTACATGCTTTTTAACACTGTACTGGAAAATTACTGCAGAGCTTGGGAACATAGGACATCTCAAAAGACTAGTGACCAAGTGAAGTAAGTCTACTATTATGTCTAGTTTTTTAAATATTTAGGGCAATTCAAAAGATACTTGATTCGGTAGAAAAGTGGAAGTGAGAAATCACTTATTCAGTGGGTCTGCAGCCTAAAAGTCACCTGAGAGCCAAGAGAAGGCAAAGAGTGGGTGAAAGCAGGAAGAAAACACGATTCTTACCATTTATCCTGCCCATGTTCATCCCAGATCCAAATCGACCCATGTTTTCCATACCACCACCAAAGGGCCCCTCCATTCCTGCAAAAGAGGTTCACATTTTACCATCATCCAACAAGACTGCTTAGACTGAGCAGGGAAAGAAAAATTCTGTCACATGTTTCAACTGGCGTATCTTCTGCCAAGAACTTACCAAGTTTAAGGGCTTCTGAAAAACAAAAAAATGCTAGTGCCCTTCTTTAAAAATCACCATCTTCAAATAGCTGCTCTGATCCAACCCCCTCAATGAATAGACAAGCAAAAAGAGGCACAGAGATGGAGTGGTTTGCCCAAGGTCACAGAGCTAGTTAGTGAGACAGCCAGAACCAAAAGCCAAGACATCTGCTGGAAGGATGGACAGGCAGGAGGAAGTGATTTCTAGACTCAAACTGAAACCAAAGGTAATTTCATGCAGGGCTTAAACAGGAAAGAAAAGAGGAAAGAGAGAAAACTATGCGTAAAAGTGATTATGTTTGTACTTCATTTTAAATTTCTTACCTCCCATTTTATTTATTCCAAATCCTATGCCTTCCATTCCCATTCCTTAAAAAGAAAAAGTCAATGCAAACTAAAATTATGTCAAAGCAGTAAATAACGTTTGAATTTAAAAAGCATAATTCCAAACCAGCAAATGAACCCAAAAGAAAATCTCTGATGACAAGTATAATGTTATCAAGAAAAAGAGGCCCTACCATTTCAATTGTCAAAGATATGGCTTAAAATTCTGACGGATTGTCTGTGTGTGGTCGCTCACGCCTGTAATCCTAGCACTTTGGAGGCCGAGGTGGGTGGATCACGAGGAGTTCAAGACCAGTCTAGTCTGGCCAATATACTGAAACCCCATCTCTACTAAAAATACAAAATATTAGCCAGTATGATGGTGTGTGCCTGATATCCCAGTTATTCGGGAGGCTGTGGCAGGACAATCGTGTGAACCCAGGAGGCGGAGGTTGCAGTGAGCCGAGATCACACCACTGCACTCCAGCCCTGGTGACAGTGGGAGATTTCATCTCAAAAAAGACAAAAAACAAATCAAACAACAACAACAACAAAAAAAAACACGGCCCAACTGAGTCATTAAACTATGTAGTTCCCTCAGATTTTTTTTTTTTTTTTTTTTTTTTGAGACAGGGTCTCCTTCTGCCACGTAGGCTGGAACACAGTGGCATGGTCACTGCTCACTGCAGCCTCAACCTCCCAGGCTCAAGTGATCCTCTTGCCTCAGCCTCCCAAATAGCTGGGACTATAGGTGTACACCACCACACCTGGCTAATTTTTAAAAATATTTTGTAGAGGTCGGGTGCGGTGGCTCACGCCTATAATCCCAGCACTTTGGGAGGCCGAGGCGGGTGGATCACGAGGTCAAGAGATCGAGACCATCCTTGTCAACATGGTGAAACCCAGTCTCTACTAAAAATACAAAAAATTAGCTGGGCATGGTGGCGCATGCCTGTAGTCCCAGCTACTCGGGAGGCTGAGGCAGGAGAATTGCTTGAACCCGGGAGGAGGTTGCGGTGAGCCAAGATCGTGCCATTGCACTCCAGCCTGGGTAATATGAGTGAAACTCCGTCTCAAAAAAAAAAAAAATTTTTTTTGTAGAGACAGGGTCTCACTAAGTTGCCTAGACTAGTCTCAAACTCTTGGCATCCAAAAGTGCTGGGATTACAGGCATGAGCCACCACAACACGCCTCAAGTCAGGCGGTATTAAACATGAAATAGAATTATAAAACACATTTTATGGAACATTAACTTTTTAGAAAAATATTTTAGGGAATAGAAGTAGATAAAAAGTCCCTGTTAAAGGTAAAATCTTCAAAATAAAAACCAGTTCCTAAAAACACCAAGACTTCCTCCCCAACCCCAGTCTTTCTGTTTAGGTGTCAGACATGGGGACATGGGGGGGCGTGTGTGTGAGGAGGTGGGGACTGATAGGGCCATTCTCAGTTGTGGCCTAGGACTTTGAAGTCAGCATCAGGGGTGGCTCTGGAAAAGAGACTAGGGATATGCAATCCACACTGCAATTTCAAAGGAGTCCAAGAAAGACCAAAGTCTGAGGCCATAAAAATGAAACATTCCTTAATAAAAATACATCATTACACAGAAATGAAAATGCTCAATAGCAAAGCCTAAGTTTATTCTACATGTCAAAGCTTTCACGCAGTAGCTACTCCTTGTCCTTTTACTATTATTACTTTTAGACACAGTCTTGCTCTTGTTACCCAGGCTGGAGTAGTGGTGCAATCTCAGCTCACTGCAGCTTCTGCCTCCCGGGTTCAAGTGATTCTCCTGCCTCCACCTCCTGAGTAGCTGGGATTCCAGGCCCACATCACCATGCCCAGCTAATTTTTGTATTTTAAGTAGAGACAGGTTTTCCCCATGCTGGCCAGGCTGGTCTCAAACTCCTGACCTCAGGTGATGCACCCGCCTCAGCCTCCCAGAGTCCCATCTTTGTCTTCTTAAAGACAACATTGTCCACCATGTTTCCTGTGATGGTCATGCTGTCATGCAGTGAGGCCCTCTCCGCCTTTCTTTCATCTATCAATGCCCCTAGCTCTCTAGCAGCCGCTGTGCCCACACCAGGAGGGCCCAAGGGGGTCTGGGTAAGAAACTTTTTAGGGCACTGCAGCAGTGCCACGGTCCCATGCTCAGGAGACCTGCAGCTTGTCACTAACTGACACTGTGACCTTGAGCAAGAGCAACTCTCTGGCTTGCCTCCTCCTATCAAATGGCATGACTATCTCAGCTCAGAAGGTTGTGAGGTTACAATGAAAAAGCATAATGACTTTCTAAAAAAGGATTCAACTCAAGAAAAACACAAAATACTGCCTTTATTCAAAATGAAGCAGAGATGAATGAGGAGGGATTTTTGGCCCAGTTAAATCTGTATTTCATTTAAACTACTCAAAGTCCAACTGCCCCAATAATTAACTTTAATAATTTTCACTTTCCCAAACCCCCAAGCAAGACGCACTGTCATTCTTACCTGCGGGACCTATGTTTCCCATTCCAATGCCTTTATTCAGGTGATTGGCATCAATGGGTTGCCCTCCTGGTCCTAACCCCATGCCAATACCACCAAGGCCATCTGGAAGGAAAAGAGAAAGTGGCTTAGTTTTCCCCTACTTAGCAAACCTTTCCTCAAAGGAAAGGAGTCTTTGTTTATTGAGTTGCAGCTATCCACTCCAGCCTACTGCCCCCACCCACCAGCAACCCCAGGACCTAATGCAATATTTAACATCAGTACACCTGGAAACAAAACTTTGTTCTGGCGTTTGGGATGTGTGTGTATACAACAAAGGCAGCTGAAAACCAATGCACTTGAAAGTCAACAACCCCCATACTAAGATTCTTGAGCTCCTATTTGTTTCACTAACCCACGGACTGTGAACTGTCTGATCAAAAACAGTGACTCAAGACATCAGATGGCAAGCAGCACAAGTGTGCCCAATCCCTAGCAGCCCAAAAAACGTTTCTCATGAAAAAGCAGTTTACCAACCATCCAATCAACATCCTGGGTATATACTACTGTCTGAATCTGGGTGGCTTTAGTAACAATGACGCTAATGTATTCAAGGAACCTATCTTCCTGCCCGCAAGCTTCCTAACCCACAACTGGGGACCCAGCCCACACTCAGCTCCATGCCCCACAAACACAAACAGGAACACAGAAATACAGGCTCGTCTCTGGAAACAGCCAAAAGAGCTAACACTTGCAATATCTGGGGTAACCACCACCTAAGGCTTAAACCATAACCAGGTAAAGTTTCAAAAATGGAAACAAGGCCAGATATGGTGGCTGACACCTGTAATCCCAGCACTTTGGGAGGCCAAGGGATGGATCAACTGAGGTCAGGAGTTCGACACCAGACTGGCCAACATGGCAAAACCCCGTCTCTACTAGAGTTACAAAAATTAGCCTGGTATGGTGGAACACACCTGTAATCCCAGCTACTCGGGAGGCTGACAAGACAATCGGTAGAACTCAGGAGACGGAGGTTGCAGTGAACCAAGACTGCAACACTAAACTGCAGCCTGGGTCATAGAGTGAGACTCCATCTCAAAAAAAAAAAAAAAGGAAACAGGCCAGGCACAGTCGCCCATAATCCCAGTACTTTAGGAGGCTAAGGCAGGTGATCACCTGAGGTCAGGAGTTCAAGATCAGCCTGACCAACATGGAGAAATCCCGTCTCTACTAAAAATACAAAATTAGCCTGGCATGGTGGTGATGCTTATAATCGCCAGCTACTCAGGAGGCTGAGACAGGAGAATTGCTTGAATCCGGGACATGGAGGTTGCGGAAAAGCCAAGATCGGGCCATTGCACTCCAGCCCAGGCAACAAGAGTGAAACTCCATTTCAAAACAAAATAAAACAAAATTCATTTAAAAAGTAAATAAAACCATCAGTCAGTTGAAAGCCACACACAAAAAAAGTAAATAAAACCTGCTGCCAGTTCCCAGGCATTTAATCTGATTAACGTTCCATCTTCAATTGCATAGCAACAGCAGCAAGAGATCACCAAGGTTACTTACTCCCCAAAGCACTGAAGGCTTTGAAGTCAACCCTCTGAAATGTGCTGGGAGACCAAGAGCCATGGATAACGGGCTCCTTGGGGTGTGTGCTCCTCCTCCTGCTCCAGCACAAGAGTCATCAAGAGCCATCGCCATGGTCCAGGAGACCACTGCTCAGGTGAACACCCTGAGTATGTATTTGGGAAATGAGTACGTTATGTCGAGGACATGCAATCCTTCTCTAAGTAATGATGCCTTTGAACAGATGAGCCATCATATGAAGCAACAGATTTGTTCTCAAGATACATCTGTCATGCTGCCTTAATGCTATGCTGCAAAGGTGCTCTGGCCTGGGCTCCCAACCAACTCAGTAAGTGAGCAGGGCCTTCAACTTGAGCAGCTGCTCCAGACGAGGCCCCCCAACACAGCACACACAGGCCTCTCACCCTCACCCATCTTCCTTCTCCAGGCTGGCCCTACCTGTGCCAGTGATTCCCTGAACCCTCCCACTGCTGTCTGCACTCAGGTTCTGGCTTCCTGCCTCAGGCTTATCTAGGACTTTCCACTAATATGTGCCACTTCCTCCTATGTGGTGGCCAATCAACTAGCCTTCCCTGTCCCAAGACAGATTTTCACCTGGAGTCACACATAGCCGATCCCTTCCCCTTCTGCACACAAGTTATTTGTTCAAGACACTTCACATACCATAAAACTCACCCAAAGTATTCAGTAGTTTTTAGTATATTCAGAGATAAGCAACCATCACTATCATTTAATTCCAGAACATTGTCATCACCCAAAAAAGAACTCCAACCTTATTAGCAATCACTTCCCCACTTACTCCTTCCCAGTCACAGGCCACCACTAATCTACTTTCTGCCTTTATAAATTTATATATGCTGAGCATTTCCTGTAGATAAAATCATGTGTATTTCATCCAGCTGCAAACATCTATGGATGAATTTCTGTATGGATGTCTAGTGTGTACTGCTGGCCCATGTGAGACTAACCAATGTCTTCTGAAATCGAGGGCAGCCTGGTTTTCATTCCCTTCGCAGGTTCTGATTCTTCCTTCCCCAGGACACTTTCAAAATGCCTAACTACCTCCTCTGCATCCTGAGGCTCACCACAAGGTAATCCTAACAATATCCTCAAGTTGCGAATCTCTGCTCATTTCTCACCCTGAAAAATCTATAGAAAAGAACTGACCAAAAGAACTGAAGGCTAACCTGGCAGAGGTTCAAGTGAAACTCTATTTTTATTAGTATAACTCAAATTCAAACTCTCAGCCATAATCACTGAAACACTTACGGGGAAGTTGTTGTGGACGCTCAGGAGGGAAGAAATCTCCCTTTGGTAAGGCCCTCTCATCCTGAAAGAGATGAAAATTAATAAATCTTAGTATCCAGTGCAGCAGTTTTTTCAATAGCAAAAGACAGAAATGACCCCCCATCAACAGAGGACCGGTTGAACACACTATTCCTGCCATGTAATCATATGCAAGGATAGAAAGGCATGTGGAGTGTGCTTGCTATTTTATGTTAAGGGGGAGGATCAAAGACACATGGATATTATTGTGGGGGATGATGGGAACCTGGGCAAGAAGTCCAAGTAGGGCTCTCACTATCTTTTCATGCTTTTTGACTTTTGAATCATGTGAATCTATTATCTATTCAAAAAACTTAACTATTCTATTTAGAGTAATGAAAAATTGCTGTATAGTTTCTTTTAACATTTTTGTGAACTTGAGTCCCGACTAGATTGCCCTCAGCACGATCCGGTCAGACCTGTAATAACTATCATCTTTGGCACAGCCACAGCAGAGCAAATGTTTATTAAGACTGAAATGCTCCGACTGACCTTTAACAGCTGTCTGAATCAATGCTTAATTATGTTCACAACAGACTGATGCTTAACAAACATTATATTGTAATACTTTGAAAACTGGAACCCCATATAATAGCCATTCTTTGAAACGGATCACTTGCTCAACCAGGATACCTAGGTGACTTCCTGAGTGAGCCATGAACAGTCAACTGTGCAAAGGGAAAAATATCTAATGCAGTCAAGAGGTGCGTGAGCAAAATATTATTTCTCTCACAAATTTGTTCAACATACTGCACCCTATTTAGACTAATCCATAAATATTTTACAGTGGTATGTGTACACTCTTATTAATTCCATGTTTTTGCTAGACTTGAGTATATCACAGAGAAAGATCCTACCAACTTACCATCTTGACATGCATTGGTCTATCAAATAGCAGCTGGCCATTGAACATAGCTGGTATTACAATTAAGGCTATTTCTTGCAATTCTAAAAATGTGCACAAAAGAAATACAAAGAAAAAAGAAAAATATTCCCTAACTGCTACCAATCCCTCTAAGTGATGAATTTATGAGCAATTTCAATTCTTCATTGTGCTTTCAACAATAAACATAAAAGGAACAATAAATAAAGCTTCGGGGGGGAGGACAAGACAACTTCCGCTTATTCCTTAGGCATGGAGCTTCATTCATAACCTTAAACTTTTCACCAAACCAACCTCTTAAGCAGTGGCATCAAGGTTCTCTGAATGTGGCCAATGGGCCAGGTGTCTACCACTATCTAAACTGAAGGACCATGTTTTCTGGGCAAGGCATGCAGCGGCAGTCTTGCCTGAGTTGCATGAATATGCTCATGTGGGGCACTCTCCATGGGATTAAAAACTCTAGGGTAAGCCCAGGGTCAAGGACAAGTGGCCTCCTCCAAAATGATGTTTACTCACTGGAGAGAGTGAGGTCCTGTAAGGATCTATTATATAGGAAACAACAGCCCAGTTTCTCTCTAGTGGTGCATTCTTTGGGCTCCCTCCTTCAAACCTAGACTCTTCAGAAAACTATCCACACTGTACTGAATCAACTCCACCCCCAGAGAACTTTTTTGAGACTGAGTCTCGCTCTGTCGCCCAGGCTGGAGTGTAGCGGCATGATCTCAGCTCACTGCAACCTTTGCCTCCCGGGTTCAAGCAATCTCGTGCCTCAGCCTTCACAGTAACTGCAATTACAGGCGCCCACTACCGCCTCTGGCTCATTTTTGTATTTTTAGTAGAGGTGGGGTTTCACCATGTTGGCCAGGCTGATCTTGAACTCCTGACCTCAAGTGATCCGCCCATCTCAGCCTCCTAAAGTACTGGGGTTACAGGTGTAAGCCACTGTGCCCAGTCCAGCCCAGAGAACCTTTTAATTCCACAGTAGTGCATTCCCTCTAGTCACATAAAAAGCATTAATACACACAGTCACATCTTCCTCACACAAACCTACATCACTAAAACAGCAATTTAGGTCAAATTGTTCACAAGCTGAATTCCCGCAAAAGGATACATATAGCTTGCACGGCTTCAATGGACTGTTCAAAAGTAACAGTGCCTATTCCGCGACTTTTTCCATCTTTATCCTCAAGAATGTCTGCTCGGACCACCACACCAGCCATACTAAATACTTCCTTTAGTTTCTTCCAGCCAACTTTATAATCCAGCTAATCAAGAGAGAACGGGGTAAAAACCTCAATGTAAGTATCTTAAGAAACACAACATTTTAACTACGTGAATGAGACATGCTATGGTTGGAAAAAAAGTATTAGAAAATTATGTCACAAAAACTAAGCAACTGCAATGGAATTTTAAAAATAGGATTATGAAACCTGACATTCACTATAAGCAAACTGTACTTATAGTAAATATACTGTCTCTTTTATAAGAAGCTTAAGTTACCTCATACTTTAAATTAATACTCATTTTCTGACCTTTTTTTTTTTTTTTGAAATGGAGACATGCTCTGGCACCCAGGCTATACAGTGGCGTGATCTCAGCTCACTGCAACCTTCGCCTCCTGGGTTCAAGTGGTTCTCCTGCCTCACCCTTCTTAGTAGTTGGGATTACAGGAGCCCGTCACCACGCCTAGCTAATTCTTGTGTTTTTAGTAGAGACGGGGTTTCACCATGTTTATCAGGCTGGTCTTGAACTCCTGACCTTAAGATCTGCCCACCCAGCCTCCCAAAGTGCTGGGATTACAGGTGTGAGCCACCGCACCCAGCCCATTTTCTTAACATTTAAAAAAACTGTTTCCCTGATAAGCTTTACCATACCCTACCCCACCCAACTACTTTCTTCTAAAAATATTTCCCCTTGCAGATGGCAGAGGTATTATCATTCACCCCGGACATAAGAGGAAGGTGTCAGTGCACTGTCTCTGCTCATACACTCTTATTCTGCACCAAAACCGCACAAAATAAACTAACAGAGAATGCAGACTCAGTTACTGCTTATGGAAACACCTGCAAAACTCAGGAGTCACAGCTCCAATGAGACCATGGACAAGCTTGTGACTTAGGAATGCAGACAAAGCCCACCCCTAAGGCTGATTTTTAAAGAAATGAAAAACACAACCCTATTTTACATTTTTCTTCTCAAATGTCAGAATTACTTTTATAACACTGACAAGGTCATTTCATAAAGTTCTGATTTTCCACTTCAGACGATGGCTCTGTTTACTTACGTTTGCTACAAATACTGTGCTTCCAAGTCTTCCAGCCTGCAATGCATGGATAATCTCATTTGGGATGTTGGGATTATTTAGGATACTGGGTGGGATAGTAATCATTCCTGGGCCACCTGGTCCCATACCCATCCCACCAGTCGTAGCCATCACCTTTTGCATTGCTCTCCTGGCATGTTCACCATCAGGATCCTAAAACAAGCACAAAACGTGTTACGTTTAACTGACCCAGAAACAACAAAAACCACACTTGCACAGTAAATGATATTCTCAAGACTGAAAGATTGTTTGAAAAGCATCTCTCGAATCTATTAACAAGAAAGTCCAATGAACTCAACTACCAGCCTAGAAGAGACCAGTTAAAGGAACAGGAAAGGAAGAAAAGACATGAAATGTGGCACTAAAAACATAGCTCTCAATTAAACTAAGTAAAAAAGAAAAGGGGGGCAGGGAGGGAAACATGATTAGCTGATATAATGCAGAATTGCCAGACTGAAATTAGAGCTTCATGGGCTTGGTAATTCATCAGGGGGGTTTTGTGATTTCTGCAAACCCCATCAATGACTTTTCCAAAAGTTGGAAAAAAAAGTTTTAGATTACACAAGTACCCCCCATCCTTCAAGTCCTTCAGGTGTTTGAAGTCATGTATATAAGGTCTGGACAATATAACAACATCTGGACAGGTCTGGGAAGCTCTGGTATTGACTCTCTTCTTGAACTCTGTCCTGTCATTTACCACCATCAGCACTAAAAAAGACATCATGAACACATGAGAGATCTTAGACCATACCACGCTTCACTCTCAATCTACTCATCTTCCTCCCCAAGAAGAGGTGAAAAGAAGTCAAGAGGGTTTTCTTTTTTTTGAGATGGAGTTTCACTCTTGTTGCCCAGGGTGGAGTGCAATGGCTCGTTCTCAGCGCACTGCAACCTCTGCCTCCCAGGTTCAAGCGATTCTCCCGCCTCAGCCTCCTGAGTAGCTGGGATTACAGGAACTGGCCACCATGCCCAGCTAATTTTTTGTATTAGTAGAGATGGGATTTTACTAGGTTGGTCAGGCTGGTCTCGAACTCATGAGCTCCAGTGATCCACCCACACTGGCCTCCCAAAGTGCTGGGATTACAGGTGTGAGCCACTGCGCCCGGTCAAGAGGGATTTAATCAACAAAAAACCCTTCTTCCTCGAGGAAGATATCTGATTCAAATCAAATGTGAAAGCAGGTTTGAGGAATAACAAACTCACTTTTTTACTTTTTTTAAGACAGGGTCTTACTCTGTCACCTAAGCTGGAGTGCAAGGGCACAATCTCAGCTCATTGCAACCCCAACATCCTGGGCTCAAAAGATCTTCCTGCCTCAGCCTCCCAAGCAGGTAGGACACTACAGGCATGTACCACCATGCCTTGCTAATTTTTGTGTCTTTTGTAGAGATGGGGTTTCCCCATGTTATCCATGCTGGAAAAAACTCAAAAAAAAAAAAAGAAAAAAGATGGACCAAGAAGAAGGTTTGGACAGAGTAAAACTTAATGGCACAAACCCACAGGCTCACGGTTTGAGAGTCCCTGAGACAACAATGCCACAGACAAATCACAGATGTTAGAAGGCGGTCAGCAGCCACTCAGGATCTGCTTGGTCACCACCCCAAATTCCTTGCAGAGAGTGGCTGCTGTAGGCTGTGACTGACACTCTTCATTAAAAACAACAGGCTGGCACTTGTAAAACGCCATCTAGGACCATGACAGTCCTTCCCTAATTCCAAAGAGGGATCACTCAACAATAACACACACGATCTGCAGTGTTAAGCCAGAGCTTACTTCTTTGACTTTCAGTGGTCTTCCACTCAGACTATGCTTGTTTAGGACTTCTGCAGCTTTTTTCATGCTCTCTTCCATCTTGAATTCAACAACACTATAAAAAGTCAAAAGAAAACATAGAGTGAATCCAGTCCTACAAGTTAGAAAGTTCAAATACCAGTAACTAACTACATGATACTTACGCACATCCCTTTGGAGAGAGCCAACGACCAGTCAGAAGAGCAAGGAAGGGGAAAAAGAAAAGAAAACAATAGTAAATACCAGTGACAGTTATAAACAAATTAAAAATATGATTAATGTCACAAGTTAGTCTTTTAAAGTGAACCCTTTAAGGGGAAGCTGACAGAAGTGCCTCGCCTTCCTTGTAAAAAGCTGGGCTCCTTAGTATTTCCCTCTCCTACGCGTTACCAGCATTGCACTAGAGCTGCTGACGTTGTAATAAGCAGACCTAAATTCAGGGTCTCCAAGAAATCACACCAACTTTAGATCTGCTTCCCTCTGTACTCAATCGAGTCCTTACTATATTCCTCCTAAATCCATCCCTTTCATAAGTTAAACTCATCCTTTTGATTATTCTAAGCCATTCTATTGCACGACAGAAAATAGTTTATGTTGTCTTTAAACTAGGCCAATTTTGAACATTCAGGTTTTTAGTATTTGGTTTACAATTTACTGGCACAAAGGCAACTTTTCGGAATCTTTGGTTCACACAACTTTCAAATTCAGCAAACAACCAAGAGTAACATTTTCTAGACAAGAACACACGTTTTACATTAATTATACCACCGCTAAAATTCCATGCATAATTCACACACAGCCAATTCCTCTGTTAACAAAGAGACAATGCTGCTATTGGTCCCCAGTTATCCAAATTGGGCATCCAAACAGAATACCAAAAAGCTCTTTGGCCAGCCATTTGGAAAAGCGGGACTCCCGTTTACAAATCCCCTCCCACCCCACTCGAATGTTTGGCAAAATCAAACATAGCTACTGTAACATGAGCACTCACTGCCTTCCTGATTTCATTCGATTCCACGCCACCATACAGTTACATTTTTCATGTAGTAAATCCACAGAAGAAATTCTCTCAGACACTTACCCTTGACTTTCCTTCAGCGTCCATTAAGAGCTCCACGTATGTTACCTCACCAACTACAAATCAGTTTCCAGACGACACATAAACCAAGGGAGAAAAGCCAAGAAAACAATGGGAATTTAGAACAATCATCAGCAACCTTGTATGGAGCCTCTGCCTTATAAGAAAGCCCAGAAACACTCCATATTCTCTAAACCACCGAACTAGGCATTACAGGTGTGCAGTAAAAGTAGGTGAAAACACGTTAACAATATGTCCTTGATTTTCCTCCCACCACAAACAAGCTATTCCACAGATTTCCATATCAATTTCCCTGTCTGGAAAACTCATTCATGACTAGAGGCAATCCAAATCTATAGGAAAGAAGTCTGCGTGATTTATTTTGGGGAAGGGAGGAAGAACAGTTTTACACATACAATCTCATTGGTGGCAAGCAGGTGAAATGCATACAAATTACGATGCCATCGTGCTGAGCTCACATGGTATAAATACAAGGACCCATGTATGCAAAGGTATAAGTTCACAGGCACACATGGCCACAGGACCACCTTCACAGGTGAGCAACCCGTGCAGTCGTCCAGAGCCCCCGCACTCAAGGGCCTCAGCTTGGTTTAATGCTGTTAACGCTGCCATGACATTCTTAATCTTTTAACAAGAGGCCCCTTGTTTTGGCTTTGTGTTGGGCCCCACAAATTCTATAGCTGGTCCTGCACACAGCACTAGGCTCCACAGCTGTACAGGCAGAATGTTTGAATATAGTAAGATCACAAAACCAGAGCAGCATCTGGATTCTCTTCAGTGAATTAGGCCAGGCTTCATTCTTGCTGCTTTCTAAACCTTCCCATTAAAGGACACAAATAAATTCAAATTTAGGACTCAGGTTTTTTATCTAAAGAGTTAAACAGACTCACATGATTCTAATCTACACAAAAGGGGAAAAAAACTAAAGCATTTGAAAAGTTTCTGCAGCTTTTCCTCAAGGTTTGGATTGCCAATTCATGACCACCATGACCAGATGTTAGAATCCATCAAGACAACCACCAAAATGGCTGCTGAACTTGAAGATGGCACACACAAAACAAATGTCAAGTGTTAACCTGGAGAAAACAATCTCTAACCAGACTCTCCAAAGTCAAATCATGGGCTTTTGTTGTTCTCTGGATTAGTTTGGTTTAGCAGAAAAAGGGTAAAAATAACCCACCTAATGACCTTGACAAGTCCTGCCTATTTCAACTCTTTTGTTCAAAGGAAATTAAAATTATGAGGCTATAGGAAGGAAAAATTTTAATGAAAAACATGATAAAATTATTTTACAAAAAATTTAAAAATCTGAAGGACGTATTAATGGCTCTGCACACTGGTTGAAGGCAAGCAAGTCAAGTGTTTACATCTAGAGCCTCACCTTCTTTGTCCTCTCCTGAAATGTTTCAGAACCAAACTGGCACTTTGCACAAAACAGGAAGGAGAAAGAATCATTAGTGCAAAGAAATGAAGAACGAAAATAGGAGGGATCGGTTTAATTTAACTTTTGGAGTATTTTACTCCTGTGGGGTAAACTGAAAAATGACTGTAGCCAAGGGACAGTTGTACAGAGCGACTTTACTTAACCTTTAAAAAGTAAAGCAGTTAAAAAAATGCAGCAGCCCTGAGACCACGTTAAAAGCCATTTGTTTCAAGAGCAGCAGCCATTCAAGGACTACCAACCCTTGTCTCCACTTTGATGAAAATGCCACAGTGTCAAAACAGTGAATGAAAAGGCCCCAAGTTTATTTACTACCAGCTATGACTACCACCTAATAACCTTTAAAAAAAAAAAAGACTCACAATAACTAATTCAAGACAGCTGCAACCATGTTGTCCAAATTCAAATCCTGTTGCATTTGAAGTTTCTAGTCTGTGTCCATAAAGACACTTGATCAAAAAGCTGTAATTGCAACCCAGAAACCAAGCAAGTCCAAACCAAACTTTTTTTCCATGGCCATACCCACTTTAACAAAAAGAGAGGTTTAGAAATTCGGACTTTTTCCATTTAACAGTCTGGTCTAGTAATGGCACACCTGACTTCAATCCTTTGCACTAAAAATTTGCTTAAAACCTTCTCCATCTTTTTCCCCTAAATGGTATCATTGTTTAGCAGTCACTCGAGGGTCCAGCATGAGTAATGCTGGCCCCCGAGATCATCAGTAATGACCACGCTCCTCACAAACTCATAAAATTCCAACCTCTACCCTGACAGACCATCAATTCAGTGTTAAGGGATCTGTAATAGCTGCTAATTCATAGTTTCCTATAGGAAGATGAAGCCTTTAGAAGACCATCTCCCTTTTGGTTCTACAATAAACAAAGCAAAGATTTGTTTCATGTAGTCAGCACAACTATTGACAAGAATGTGAGGGCAAAATCTGACAAGTAACCAGTCTGGTCACATTCCACGAAGTTTAATGAACAAACCATCCAAAGCAGATCACACAGTCAGGACTCAGGGGCAGAGGTGACAGCTTGGCAGTAGCAGCAGTCTTACAGAAACGGCACTCACAGATATTAACAAAACATACGGTTGCTCCTCTCCCTGTGTAAACATGGACGGAATTCACGGAATCCCAAGAGTACGCTGCTAAGACAAATTCTACTGTGCTTAAAAATCAAAATATCGAAATGAAAAAACTAAGACATTAAAAAGTCTAACACCGGCCGGGCATGGTGGCTCATGACTGTAATCCAAGCACTTTGGAGGCCAAGGCGGGCGGATCACCTGAGGTTGGGAGTTCAAGACCAGCCTGACCAACATGGTGAAACCTCGTCTTTATTAAAAAAAAAAAAAAAAAATCTAACACCAAATGTTACCTTACTTCTATTTAAAATGCTCTAAGACACCATTTTTGACCAACATTTAAGTGAATTATTAAAAAGACTGCCTTATTCTTAAAACACATCAGGAGGATAAGATGAGCAACCCAAAAATAACTCAGGTGGTCCCTTGGAGCTACTGTGATCTCACTCTCCCTGCACAAACATTTATCAAAATGAGTATTTGTTTTTGTGTTTCCATTTACTGCCTAAGTCTGAAATGGAAAAAAAAAAAAACAAAAAAACAACATAGAGGGAATACAGAGGCTGAAGCTTCACTGAAGAGAATTCTTATGTGATAAAGCCTAGAATTTTTTTTTGCAGGGGTGGGGAGGCTTGAAAGTCAGGCATGTTGTCAAACATGCTTCACCTCATAATGGTCTATTCTCAGGCAGCCACTCTATTGGGGTAGGGGGGTGCACAGAACACACGCATACTCTTTAATATAAAGACATCTTGAAACATGGCAAAATAATTATTCTACACAACTACTTGGCTTATGGACAAGTGAGGAAATGACTGAGCCCACACTCCTCATTAATTGCACGGCAATAGCAGAACCGTATTGCTTCCCTAACACCAAAGACCACATAGTAAACCAGACAGGCTGCACTGCTGGGGCTCAACTAACTATTCACAAATATGAACCCTTTAGCATAACAGTCTTTCTAAAATGCAGGCCGTGGCCAGGCGTGGTGGCTCATGGTTGTAATCCTAGCACTTTGGGAGGCCAAGGAGGGTGGATCACCTGAGGTCAGGAGTTCCAGATCAGCCTGGCTAACATGGAGAAACTCTGTCTCTACTAAACATACAAAAACTAGCTGGGTGTGGTGGGCACCTATAATCCCAGCTATTTGGGAAGCTGAGGCAGGAGAATTGCTTGAACCCTGGAGGCAGAGGTTCCAGTGAGTCAAGATCACACCACTTCATTCCAGCCTGAGTAAAAGATCGAGACTCCATCTCAGAAAAATAAAATAAAATGAAATGCAGGCTGCATTTCCAACCAAGCAAAATATGGAGGAACATGAGTAGACTGGGCAGGAATTTTATTTAAACTGAAAATACCTTTCTGCCTAATAAAATACATTTCTGCCACAACGCAAATTATCTCCAGGAACCAAGATGGGAGGCTTTCTACTGGACTACACTTGCCGTCTGGGCCTTAGTTTTCTGTCAGCTGCAATTTGAAATTTACTTAAAGTGGAGCATTAAATACTAACAGAAGGATTAAGTGCTTAAAGAAATCTTTGCTTACACAAGTTAAACTGACTGGCGCTAAACTTGGGATTGACTGAGGGTAAACTACATCCCCAACTTTCCTTTCTTCCTCAACCCAGGCTCTGTTTACTCACTGCAGGTGCAGCTCGGGTGGCGCTGCCCCATCTGGGTGCTGTCGGCTGCCTGGTGAGGCCAGGAGAAGCAGCCCAGCAAGGAGCTTCCTCTACCCACAGAGGACTTGATGGTCTCAAACAAATGTAACACAACACTAAGTTTAAAAGCCTAAGATCGCCTTTTGCTCACAGAAATCTTTGTATTTTCTACCCAGTCCTTATAATCAATAACTTTAAGATGTGTAACCCTTTACCTGTCAGGATACAAACTGGGGACATGTGGACTGTTAAGTCACTTTCAAAGGCATGAATGACCAGTTCACTTCCTATGTGGATTATCAACAGGAGATTCTAGATGCTGCTAAATGCCAAAATTAGAGCTGGAGAATATGTAGCTGGTATGAAAGATGGGGGAAGAGGATTGAGAGTGAGGGAGGGGCATGTGAGACAATCTCCCCCAGGAGTATCCTTAGGGAAAAGAGCTCCCCTCTTGCCCTCTCAAAGCTACTTTAGTTCTGAGAAGCTACAATTAGATAGTGCTACAATGACAGAAAATTTCAACAACTCTGGTTCTTGTTCTACTCATTTCCTGAAACAAGGCTGATTCGTCAGACCTTAAAACACAGTGATAGAGTGCTTAGATTATGACAGCCCAAATCTCTGTGGTTTGGAATTATTTTGAGACTAATACCTTTAGGGTTGTGAATGCCTCAATCTGCCAGTTCTTCCTGTGCATTAAGTCTTCAAAAAAAACTTATTGGCAACAGATTTCAAATAAATATTTCAGATTTAAACTAACCACTTAAACATTTTTGTATGCCAAAACAGGAATAAAAAATGTACTTTTAAAAACACATAATAAAAAGAGTATTTCTTAAGAAGTCCTATGTATGTAAACACAGTAAATTTCTTTAGACTTCACATACTGAATATAAGCATTACCATAAAAAGATTACCTTTCTCTTATGAGTCACTTTACCCACAATCCTATACTGCTAATAATTTAAACAGCAAAGTAATTAATTTAGCCAGTACAGGGGAGCTCTAAACAAGAACATTTTAAGGCTCATTAAAAATAACTGATTTACTGCACACCTGTAATTCTAAATTACACCACCAAAAATACACTGAGAGGGCTGAGCCCAGGCATTCATAGCAGTATGCCAGGGGAATATGAGAACCAGTTTGGAAGTATCCAAATCAACTACCAGGCTGGCTCCACACTTAAGGGTGCAAAATAAGTGAATTAAGGTGAACTGCTTCTACATCCAGAAACACCATGGCTGCTGCTGCTGCTACCAGCTTTAAGGTTTCCCAAACCAAATTACTGAATGGTAAAGCAGTAAAAATGTCACCTACTTTATCCATCATGTCCCAAAACTGGTTCACACACTCCTAAAAATGAAAAAATAATTTTGCCTGCAATCTCTTACAAAATTCTAACAATTGCATTTTCAAAGCCACATTCCTGGTTCTTGGAACTACTATACCTTATTATCAATGGAAATAGCAATTCAGCAGTTCAACCAAATCACGAGAACACAAATTTGGAGGTTATTCCAAAAGCTAATTCGAATGAGGCCCAACTGTACTGTA
The DNA here is from genome assembly GCA_004027835.1 of Alouatta palliata. Lineage (NCBI taxonomy): Eukaryota > Metazoa > Chordata > Mammalia > Primates > Atelidae > Alouatta > Alouatta palliata. The sequence continues at coordinate 6,443 of PVKV010026274.1, read as the reverse complement.
CAGAAATTCTAAGCTTATATTGAAGCAGCAGTCCCAAAAACCAAGAACACTGCATCTGTGATGCAGCATGACACACCCTTCAGACAAAAAGAAGAAACTTCACTCTTGCCCTAGGAGCATTGGCAGGAATGATTTGGCTGATCAAGGCAGGAACATCAATCACACACCAAAACATTTTTCCATCTGTGTTATCTGGAGAAATACCACGTGGGAGCAGCATGCGTTACTGTACAGAGAGTTTCACAGTGCCTAGTGCTTCTTGCATGTCATAGTCAAAATAAGTGATGGGACAATGATGGCAGTGCCATTCATAATTTCCAAACCCAATGCAGGGAGCACCAGTACACATACCAAAATGGCCTATCCATGGGGCATCTCTGTCACTGAAATGTTAAATCATTTGACAAATCAAGCTCACATCTCTTTTCATAATGAATGCTCCAGAAAACCAATATCTTTCAGTCATGCAAACACTCCGTGAAGGGTAGTATGAGTCTAGGTCAGGGTGGGTAGGTGGGGGTGCCTCAAGGCAATATACAAATTGTTCTCTACCACAGTGTTGTCTAAACCAGGGTTAAGCAGCCTCTTTAGTCCTAAATGCCACCTGCAGGGCCAAGAATCAGGAAAGAAAGGAAGACAACAGCAGCACAGGAGGGAAAGAGGAGAGAGAAAGAGGACACTGCAGTATGCACGGGGGTGAGGACCAGAGGCAGGCCTCAGGCCTCCTGGTGGCAGCAGAGCTTGGTTGCTTCCCCTGCCCCCCCAGCCCCCCCCAGAAAGTGTCACCTAGGCTATGACAATGCACATCCTAAGGCACCACATTACAAAGCAGATACCTTATTTTGAGCTCTACTCTATTTTTTCCCCAGAGGGAAAAAAGCCTAACAGTTAAAATAGAAGACAATGTTTTATAGTTTGGAATCTGAGAAGGATAAAGTCCAGCTACCAAATTTTGATCCCAGGAAGACACCCACAAAATTTTAAACAAGCTATCTTCCTGTGAAACTTAAAAAGCTTAAAAAAAAAAAAAAAAAAAAAAAAAAAAAAAAAAAAAAAAAAAAAAAAAAAAAAAAAAAAAAAAAAAAAAAAAAAAAAAAAAAAAAAAAAGAAAAAAGAAAGAAAAGAAAAACCTCTCCCACCTAACGTGCAAAATTCAAAAAATTTCAACAGAAAAAGAATCCCCTGAAGCCTAATTCAAGCCCTATTAACCATATTAAGCCAGTAAAATCATCTATAGGCCAAAGAACCATACAAACCATCCGGTTTGACACACAGGGGCATGACCACAAAAAAGAAAAAAACAAAAAACAAAAAAAACCAAACAAACAAAAACTGGGTTGAGGTAAGGGGCCTTCACTCTTAAGCCTAGAAAGAACATGCTCTACCCAGAGCCACTTCCACTGACCAAAAATAACCAAGGAATTAGCCACAGAAAAGATGACACACCAACCTTCTTACCCTATTCAACCACCAGTACCATTACCTTTTTCTTTAACCAGGTCTTTAAGTGACTGCCACTTCACATCAAAAGGTATGTTTGTAATGAAGGCTCTGTATCTTTTAGTAGGATTGGCATATGGCTCAAAGCGATTGCCTCCTCTCTTTATGTTTTTCTCCTTCCTCTTCTCATTCTGAGCAGGTCGTTCTCCTTCACTAAATTTGAGACAGATTAAAAAAAAAAAAAAAGGTAGAGAGTTTATATGTCAGCATAATATGAAAGATAATTATTTCATTTGCCAGGTTTACACTTCCACACACAGTTACATATGACACAAGACTACTACTGGTCAGATGTGGTGGTTCAGACTTGTAACCCTAGCACTTTGGGAAGCCAAAAAGGGGGGATCGTTTGAGGCCAGGAGTTCAAGACTAGCCCAGGCAACACAGCAATACCCTGTCTCTACAAAAATAAAATAAAATTAGCCAGGTGTGGTGGCGCACCTGTAGTCCCAGCTAACAGGGAGGGCGAGGTGGGAGGATCACTTAAACTCAAGAGTTCTAGGCTGCAGTGAACTAGGATCACCCTACTGCACTCCAAAAAAAGCAAAGACAAGAGTAATGTTGGTTTTGAAATTAAGACATTCAAACTAAAGTGCACCACAGGGCATAAAGTCTTCCCAAGGAAAAGTACACTTTCCTGCGCTTACAAATACTCCTATGGACAGTAACAGAGACAATGGGAAGCCAACTCCCGACCAAGGTGTGTTAATTCCAAGACAGAAACAGGAAAAGAGAAAGATGATTTCCAAGACTTCATGGAATAGAAATATGAGGTAGTGCACATAGGTCCCACCAATTTTAGCTTGATAAATAAGTGTCTTTCACAGTGTTATTATTAAAAAAAAAAAAAAAGGGGGGGGAAAGGAGCCATAAAATGATGCAGCTGCCATGGGAAACAGGTGGTCACTCAAAATTAAACAAAGAATCACTATATGACCCAGAAAATCCACTGCTAGGTATATATACGCAAAAGAATTAGAAGGAGAGACTCATACACATATGCCAATGTTCACAGAAGCATTATTCATACAAACCTAAAGGAAGAAACAATCCAAGTGTCCACCAACAGACGAATGGAATAAACAAAACATGGAATATCCATGCAATGGGATATTATTCAGCACAAAAAGGAAGGAAATCCTGACAGGCTACAACATGCATGAACCTTGAGGACACTATGCTCAGTGAAATAAGCCCATCACTGGAGGCCAAATATCATATGATTCCACTTCTTAAATACGTATAATAAGCAAATTCATACACAGAAAGTAGAACAGAGGTTACCAGGACCTAGGGGGAGGTGGAAATGGGAAGTTATTAAACACTGAGCACAGAATTTCATTTGGGATGAGAATAAAAATTCTAGGAATGGGCAGAGGTGATTGTTGCAAAACACCACACTTCATCATACACTTAAGGTTTAAAATGGTCTATTTTATGTATATTTTAACCACTTTTTAAAAATCCAAAAAGGTGGCAAAGAAACTATTCCTATACAACCGTACTACTTAGAAGCTGGGCAACTCAAGTCTGAGCAACCCTGAAAGGTGGAAGACAGCAAGCAAACAATCCCACCTTTGGCAAAGAAGGGTGGCTGCTTTTCCAGCATGGCCTTCCCAGTCACACTCTACCTTTTTGTGTTAGGTGCCACCACACTGTGAGACCAGCCATCTTTAGGCAGCAGCCATCAGGCTTGGAAGCCCATGCACTGGCTGACAGGGCTCTTTCCTCAGCTGCCAGCTCAATTGCACCCCCTCTGACTACAGGGAGGCACGAATGAAAGCTGACTAGGAATAAGTGAGGAGTCAGAAGCTGCCTCAAGTTTCTCAAGCTACTGAGCCTTGTACTTTCTGCTTCCTGAGTCCTATGTGTCCCACCAGTGAGAATCCAGTGACTCCCAGACCACGGGCTCTACTACAGAGTTTGTGATCCATGACAAAAATGGGAAAAAAAACAAAAAGCCAAGACTACGGTATTCATGATTTATAAAAGTATCTTTAACTAAACGGCTAATTTTTATTCTGGGATGTAACTTCCTTTTGTAAAAGAAAGGTAGTGCTTACATACCAGGTAGTAGCTGGAGGAATTTTTAAAAATGTATTTATTTGAGGCTGGGCGCAGTGGCTCCCACCTGTAATCACAGTACTTTGGGAGGCAGAGGAGGGCAGATCACTTAAGATCAGGAGTTCAGGACCAGCCTGGCCAATATGGTAAAACCCCATCTATCTCTACTAAAAATGCAAAAATTAGCTAGGGGTGGTGGCACGTGCCTATAATCCCAGCTACTCGGGAGGCTGAGGCAGGAGAACTGCACAGAGGCTGCAGTGAACACAGATTGTGCCATCGTACTCTGGCTGGGTGATAGAATGAGACTCTGTCTCAAAAAAAAAAAAAAAAAAGTATTTACTTGAGGCCAGGTGTCGTGGCTCATCCCTATAATCTCAGCATTCTGGGAGGCCGAGGCTGGGGGATCACGAGGTCAGGAGCCAAGGCAGTAGAATCACTTGAGCCTAGGTGTTTGACACATTAAGACCCTGTTTTTATTTTAAAAAATAATAATTAGCTGAGTGTGATGTTGTGTACCTGTAGTGGGAGGATGGCTCAAGTCCAGGAGTTCAAGGTTGCAGTGAGCTATGATTGCACCACTGCACTCCAGCCTGGTAGACAGAGCCCTCTCTCAAAAATAAATAATAATGTATTTACTTGGAAAAATTTTAAAGTCATTAACTTTTTGTAGTCCCCCAACACAAAACTGCCAAGTTGGTATCCCAGGAAGGGTATCACTGGTGTGAACTACAACCAACTCAACACAAGGTAATAAAACCAAGGAAAGGCTGGGCATGGTGGCTGAAGTCTGTAATCCCAGCACTTTGGAAGGCCAAGGCAGGCGGATCATGAGGTAAGGGGTTCAAGACCAGCCTGGCCAACACGGTGAAACCCCATTTCTACTAAAAATACAAAAAATTAGCCAGGCATGGTGGTGCATGCCTGTAATCTCAGCTACTTGGGAGGCTGAGGCAGAAGAATCGCTTAAATCTGGGAGGCGGAGGTTGCGGTGAGCCAGGATCGCGCCATTGCACTCCAACCTGGGCAACAAGAGTGAAACTCCGTATCAAAAAATGAAAGATAAAACCAAGGAAAGCAGCTTCCTCTGTGATCTCAACTATACCAATACCAACCAATAGGCTTCCTTTCCCACGGGCTGGCTGATAAGGTGATGTTATGGCCAATTCAATCCCTAGATGCCTAGAACGTAATCTACCTGAGTCCACAAGACTGGTTTCACACCACAAAGCAGATTGCACAGGAGACTTACAACTGTTACCCAGGCCACCTGTCTACTCCAAAAGAAAGTCTTTCACCAAAGTCCACCAAACAGAATATATCTGCCAATGCATCTCCTACTCTTTCCTGGAAAATGATGACAAAAGTGTTAGAAAAACTCAAAACGTAACACAATCCACACATCGTGGTCCACTACAGGATGCACAGATGGAAATGAATTTTAATATTGTTACTTTCAAGTCCCAAATACTTTAAGATTTACAATAAAAATCATTGTGGGCCAGGTGCAGTGGTTCACACCTATAACACAGCACCTTGGAAGGTCAATGTGTGTGGATCACGAGGTCAGGAGTATGAGACCAGCCTGGCCAACATGGTAAAATCCACAAAAATATAAAAAATTAGCTGGGCATGGTGGTGCACACCTATTGTCCCAGCTATTCAGGAGGCGAAAGCAGAGTAATCACTTGAACCCAGGAGGTGGAGGTTGCAGTGAGCCAAGATTGTGCCACTGCACTCCAGCCTGGAGACAGAGCAAGACTCTGTCTCAAAAAAAAAAAAAAGGACAGAGTCCATGATGACTATTTCCAGTCTGTTTTCACAGACTGCTTAAGCTTACCTATAAGCTACAACATGTATAAATAACTAACTACAGCCAAAGCAGGTAACAAAGTAGCTAACCTATATTCCACAGGTACATACTATGGCTATGAATAAACTACCCAATCTAACCCCATAAGCTGAGCATTTGGTTTGGGGTTAATCCACATCACATGACTCACCACTGAGAAAGCAGCTATCACCATGCTTAATGGGCACAGCACCTCTGTAAACAAATCCTTCTCTGGCTAATCATTTCCTCTGAGAGGTTTCCTCAGTAAAAGAGGTTAGAACTATCTCTTGTCATTTCCAGCTTTTAAAAAAATTGATCTTTTTGGAAATCTACCACCACCAACTCATTTCTTGACAGACTTGTAGAGAACAACCCTCAAAAAGAAGTATCGTTCAAGACTCATATTCAAGCAGAGTAGCCATGGTGGCTCATGCCTGTAGTCCAAACAGTTTGGGAGACTGAGGTGAGTTGAGTGCTTGAGTCCAGGAGTCTGAAACCAGCCTGGATAACATGGCAAAACCATGTCTCTATGGGGAAAAAAAAAAACAACAGAAAATTAGCCAGGCACCACTGTGGTCCCAGCTATGTAAGAGGAAGAAAGCCTGGCCCCAGGAGGTCAAGGATACCATGAACCATGATTGCACCACGACACTGCAGCTTGGTAACAGAGAGACTCTATTTTAAAATAAACAAAAAACATATTCAAGTTTAGATCACATAATAGTATAAGAGCGATGTCCTGAAAAGCTCTTTTTTAGGCCGGGCGCGGTGGCTCACGCCTATAATCCCAGCACTTTGGGAGGCCGAGGCGGGTGGATCACGAGGTCAAGAGATCGAGACCATCCTGGTCAACATGGTGAAACACCGTCTCTACTAAAAATACAAAAATTAGCTGGGCATGGTGGCACGTGCCTATAGTCCCAGCTACTCGGGAGGCTGAGACAGGAGAATTGCTTGAACCCAGGAGGCGGAGGTTGCGGTGAGCCGAGATCGCGCCATTGCACTCCAGCCTGGGTAACAAGAGCGAAACTCCGTCTCAAAAAAA
>PVKV010026273.1:0-28276 GCA_004027835.1 Alouatta palliata | reverse complement strand
CAAATGGCATTTCTATTTCTAGATCCTTGAGGAATTACCACACTGTCTTCCACAATGGTTGAACTAATTTAGACTCCTACCAACAGTGTAAAAGTCTTCCTATTTCTCCACATCCTCTCCAGCATCTGTTGTCTCCAGATTTTTTAATGGTTGCCATTCTAACTGGCATGAGATGGTATATCAATGTGGTTTTGATTTGCATTTCTCTAATGACCAGTGATGATGAACTTTTTTTCATATATTTGTTGGCTGCATTATCTTCCTTCCTTCCTTCCTTCCTTTCTCTCTCTCTCTTTCTTTCTTTCTCTCTTTCTTTCTTCTTTACTTTCAGAGTTTCACTCTTATTGCCCAGGCTGGAGTGCAATGGCACAATCTTGGCTCACCTCAGTCTCCACCTCCCAGCTTCAGGCAATTCTCCTGCCTCAGCTACCTGAGTAGCTGTGATTACAGGCATGTGCCACCATGCCCAGCTAATTTTGTATTTTTAGTAGAGACGGAGTTTCTCCATGTTGGTCAGGCTGGTCTCGAACTCCTGACCTCAGGTGATCCACCTGCCTTGGCCTCCCAAAGTGCTGGGATTACAGGCATGAGCCACCACACCTGGTCGGCATCTGCTTTTCAAAGGACTCAAACTAACCTGACAGAACAATTAAAAAGGCAAAAACTCATAAGGAAAAAGAAGATGACAGCAAGGGAGACATGTCAACAAAATTCTGGAAGATGAAAAGTTGGTGGATAACAGACCTGGAGAAAAGAAAGGTGCAACCTAGGAGCTGGCACTAGCCAACAAGAAGGAAGCAGATTTGAGTGGCAGAATCTCCAAAAGACTCAAGAATTAGAGACAGCAAGCCCCTAGTGAGCACCTGAACATAGGAGGAAGATTGGTTAAAAAGTCTGTGTGAAGAGCAATAAATCACCCAGTTTCTCCCTTCACTACAAAAATCCAAAGGAATTACCTCTTCCAATACCCTCTAAAAAGGCAGAACACCAGGCACAGGGAGAGGGGGATTAACTGCAAGTATATAAACTGGTAAGAATGACTTCCCCAATTCCTAGTAACCAGCAGCCCTCTCCTTATGAGAGGCTCTCAGAATGTCAGTAGCCAAGCTTATATCTCCCCAGATAGGAGGTGAAAGAATTGTTTTTCAGAGAAACTGGTCTATCCCAAATAAAATAACTAGAGATACCATTATATGGGCTCCCCCACATGCAATCGTAGAGCTATGTCCAATCATATAGTAAAACCCACCAGACCATACACTGACCCTCTGAAAGAAACAAATAGACAAACAAAACATAAAAGCAACTCAAAGGAAAAGAGAATAAGCAAGAAAATGGGAAGATCTATCCAAGGAGTCTAAATCTGATTAAAAGCAACATCCAGAATAAGAACCAAGAAAAAAAAAAAAGAAGGGGAAAAGGAAGAAGAAGAAGAACAAGGAGATGAAGGAGAAGAAAAGAGGATATTATCGAATAGTAGAAGAAAATGGTCCAGAATTGAAGTCCATGTTTCCAGAAAGGATCCACTGAGTATCCAACACCGTCAGTGAAGAATGAGCTACATACACTCAGGCACACCGTTGTGAACTTTCAAAACACTGAACTAAAGAGATTTTAAAATCTTCTAGTGAAAGGAAAAATAACAAGAAACAGATCATGTGCAAAGCATTTAGAACAGGAATGTCACTTAATATCTCAATAGCAACTCTAGACATTAGAAGACCATGAAGCAGTATCTTTGAAATTCTTAGGGGAAATGCTTTTCAGCCTTAAATGTTCTGCTCAGTCAAACAACCAATAAAATATGAGAGTGGAATAAAGATATATAAGATCTTGAAAAATTTACTTCCAATATTACATTTCTCAAAAAGCTACTGGAGGATGTGCCTCATGGAAAAGAGAGAATAAACCAAGAAAGACTAAGGTTGTTTTCAAGGAGATACGGAGTGGCCCACAACAGGAGACACTTGAGTCTCTGTAATTAGAAGCCTCCAATAATCAACTCACCCACAAGATACATCAGAGGCCCCCATCTGCTACCACTAATTCTTTTCCAGCTCTACCTCTTGTCCAGTTTCAGCACTGCAAATTAGAGACCCTAATCTTGGCCAGGCATGGTGGTTCACACCTGTAATCCCAACAGTTTGGGAGGCCGAAGTGGGCAAATCACCTGAGGTCAGGAGTTCTAGTTCAGCCTGACCAACATGGAAAAACACTGTCTCTGCTAAAAATACAAAATGAGCCAGGCATGGTGGTGCATGCCTGTAATCCCAGCTCCTCAGGAGGCTGAGGCAGGAGAATCACTAGAACCCGGGAGGTGGAGGTTGCAGTGAGCCGAGATGCTGCCATTGCACTCCAGCCTGGGCAATGAGAGCAAAACTCTGTCTCAAAAAAGAAAAAGGCCCTAACTTTATGCAATTCTTATCATCTAAATCCTTTCTACCACTAATTCACTATTATAATTACCTGCAATTATTTCTTTTTTTTTTTGAGACAGAGTTTCGCTCTCATTACCCAGGCTGGAGTGCAATGGCACGATCTCGGCTCACCGCAACCTCCGCCTCCTGGGTTCAAGCAATTCTCCTGCCTCAGCCTCCCGAGCAGCTGGGACTACAGGCACGTGCCACCATGCGCAGCTAATTTTTTGTATTTTTTAGTAGAGACAGGGTTTCACCATGTTGACCAGGATGGTCTTGATCTCTTGACCTCGTGATCCACCCGCCTCGGCCTCCCAAAGTGCTGGGATTACAGGCGTGAGCCACCGCGCCCGGCTGATCACTCATTCACTGAGAGTATACTGTAGTATAGCTGAATTTTCACAGAAACTATGAGAAAAAATAGGTATAATCAAATTGCTATTGAAAAGCATTTAAATCACCTTTAAAACCAAGCTCTTAGAAGCTCAAAGGCAAAACTTACCTCTTATTTCTCTTTGCATTTTTGTTAAGCCTCCTTTTTCCCTGAAATAGTGGAGGCCAAGGTCTAATCTGAAAGAGGAACAGAGAGAATGTAGGTAGCTAAAGGGATTTCTCTCTCTTGGAATTTTGCATAAAGTATGTGCATAGTGGGACTCACCGAATGTGCCAAAGGCTTGAAAAGTAGAAAACAATAAAATATGGTTTCTTTTTTCCAAGGAAATGATCAGGAACCCAATACTCTTAATTTTCTAAAGTTTATTTTTTAAAATCGCAGCATTATCGTTTATACTCTGCACTTCCAAGTGTAGCATGTCTTTGCCTTCAACCTGCCTTGAGTTTTGAGAGACTGAGTTATGGGAGGCCTAAGTACTTCGCAAAATTGGGGTCTGCACGTGTGTTTCATAATTTTGATGTGTGTTCAATATACCGCTGGCATTTGCAGGGTGATAGCCAATGCAGATAAAGCTCTGCTTCTCTCTCCTCTGCCACCCATGCTCACGGGCAGCGGTTGTAGGCAGTTTTCCCAGAGCATGGGCAGCTTCCCATCTTGAGCACTTGCAACTCTGCTTTTCTCTGCTTAGGGGCTTTCTTAGCACCATGAGGAGCTGACAAGGATTCGAACAGGATCCGTCCAGAAGTGCAGGGGTATTAGCACCTGGGGGGAAATTTACAACCAGTGGGAGATGGAAATCCGTGGATAAATCCTCAGTCTTCTTCTTCTTTCATGGGATGATTCTGAGCAGGGCTAACCTTGCTTTTGCATGACTTGAACTTGGCTGACTCTGAGAGTAAGTGTCACCTTACATTTTTCTCCCTAGGCACTGCACTCCCTCTAGCCTAGTCCTGGCTCTGATTCTGAGGCAATTTCCTCATAGTTTCTGGGTGGAGGGTCCAGAGTGGGGCTGAGCCCCAGGAGTCCACAGTTAATGAACATGCCTGTCATAGCCCATTCGGGCTGCTTTAATAAAATACTGGAGACTGGGTAATTCATAAACTACAGAAATAAATTTCTTACAGTTCTGGAGGCTGAAGTTCAAGATCAAGGTGCTGACAGGTTTAGTTTTCTAGTGGGGGCTGCCCTCTGTTTCCGAGATGAAACCTTGAATGCTGCAGTCGTGGGAGGGAAGGAACACTGTGTTCTCACGTGGCAGGAGATAGAAGGATAAAAAGGATCAAACTCCCTCTGTCAAGCCCTTTTCCAACAGTATTAGCCTATTCATGATGGCAGAGCCTTAATGACCTAAACACTTCCCAAAAGGCTCCACATCCCAACACATTAATCTTGGGGAACACGTTCAGACCACAGCAACATCCTTTTCTGGTGCTTCTCCTTATCTCATTCCCTGCTTCCTCGCTGGTACATCCTTCAAATACAGTTCCCATACCCAATTCCTTCTCAGCTCCTGCTTCTGGGGAGACGCAAGCTAAGGCAGGCATTGCTTAGAAATGATGCCTACCCCCCACCCCAGCCCCAACACACATGCACATGATTTATTTCAGCTTCTTATCAATTAATGATATGATTCCAACAGCTACAGGGGATTTACATTCTGGAAGACAGAGCTGGGACTCAGATACTTCTGGTGCTCAAGTTAGGCAACTACTTTATTCCAAAGGCCTCTTTGTACAAGTTCAAACACATTCGTGTGCACTTTTTGCTTTTTGGTGACTGAGGAAGAGGCGTTGTTGTTTCTGCTGTGCGTGTGTGTGTGTGTGTGTGTGTGTGTGTGTGTACAGAGACCTTTGGGGAAGTGTGGGGAGATAAAGAATATGGAAAGACAGGAAGCCAAGGTCTCACGGCTGAGGGTCTGGTTGTGAGTCCCTGTGGAAACGGCACCAGGGTAATTAACAGAGAAGCTGAGTTCATGAGAAACTGGGGAGGCCTGGGATATACACAGTCCTGTTTCAGGACCAAGGTAAGGGCAGGTAGCTGATGCAAGCCCCGTGCCCTCCTTTCTACTCTGTCCCCAGCCTCAGTCCCCAGGTCACAGTGCTCATTCTGGCTCAGAGACTGGGCAGCAGAAATGTCTGCAGAACTTGGTGGCACATCAGGGAAGACTCAGTGGAGCTGCACTGCCTGCAGGGCACAGCGGGGCTAAGAGAGTCCGCACCTCCCATAAGGGGCTGTGGGGCTGCAGACAGTATCTGCGTAGGACAAAGCAGAAGACCATGGGTAGGAAGCCTTTGGGAGAGGGATAAATTCCAAATGAGCAGGGAAATCTGCAGAGCTGACAAAGTTTAGGAGATTTTGATAACGTGACCTAATTTGTAGTCACAGGCAGGTGAAACCTGAGCTGTTCCACTATGCAGTGTTTGCTATAAATATGCTGGCATCCTCATGACTTAATCATCCTGTCTGCAGACAGCCTGGCAGTCCAATGTCCTGGACTCTACCTCCATCACTACCAGTAACCTTGGGCAAGTCACTTGACTGCTCTGTGCCTCAGTTTCCCTCATTTTTGATATGCCCTCTGACATGGTTTGTCTGTGTCCCCACCCAAATCCCATCTTGAATTGTAGCTCCCATAATTCCCACATGTTGTGGGAGGGACCCAGTGGGAGATAATTGAACCATAGAGGCAGTTTCCCCCACACTGTTCTCGTAGTAATGACTAAGTCTCACAAGATCTGTTGGTTTTCCAAGGGGAAATCCCTTTCACTTGGTTCTCATTTTCTCTTGCCACCACCATGTAGGAAGTGCCTTTGGCCTTCCACCATGATTGTGAGGTCTCCCTAGCCACGTGGAACTATGAGTCCATTAAACGTCTTTTTCTGTATAAATTACCCAGCCTTGGATATGTCTTTATCAGTGTGAAAACAGACTAATACATCCTCACTGGTCAATATGAAGCTAAGGTTTTTTGTTTTTTTTTTTTTTTTTTGAGACAGAGTCTTGCTCTGTCTCCCAGGCTGCAGCGCAATGGCACAATCTCAGCTCACTGCAACCACCGCCTCCCAGGTTCAAGCGCTTCTTCTGCCTCAGCCTCCCGAGTAGCTGAGATTACAGGTGCCTGTCACTTTGCCCAGCTAATTTTTGTGTTTTTTAGTAGAGATGGGGTTTTGCCATGTTGGCCAGGCTGGTCTTGAACTCCTGAGCTCAGGTGATCGACCCACCTCGGCTTCCCAAAGTGCTGGGATCACAGGCATGAGTGACCACGCCTGGTTTTTTTTTTTTTTTTTTTTTTTTTTTTTTAGACAGAGTCTCATTCTGTCACCCAGGCTGGAGTGCAGTGGCATGACCTCGGCTTACTGCAACCTCTACCTCCCAGGTTCGAGTGATTCTTGTGCCTCAGCTTCACAAGTAGCTAGAACATCACCCAAATAATTTTTGTATTTTTAGTATAGATGGCATCTCACCATGTTGGCCAGGCAGGTCTTGAACTCTTGGCCTCAAGTTATCCACCCGCCTTGACTTCTCAAAGTGTTAGAATTATAGGCGTGAGCCACAGGACCCAGCCCTAAGGTTCTTTTTAATATTAAGGTAACCAGAATTCTTTTACCAAAAAAGTGCTGCTGAATGCACTGAGGCTTAGAGAATGTCCCATTATTTGGCTCCTGCCCTTTGAGTTCAGAAGTGACTTATGGATCTGGGATCACCTTTTTCTTTGAGATGGAGTTTCGCTCTTCTCGTCCAGGCTGGAGTGCAATGGTGTGATCTTGGCTCACTGCAACCTCCGCCTGCGGGTTCAAGTGATTCTCCTACCTCAGCCCCCTGAGTAGCTGAGATTACAGGTGTGAGCCGCCATGCCTGGCTAATTTTTTTGTATTATTAGTAGAAACAGGGCTTCACCATGTTGGCCAGGCTGGTCTTAAATTCCTGACCTCTGGTGGTCTGCCTGCCTTGACCTCCCAAAGTGCTGGGATTACAGACATGAGCCACCGTGCCAAGCTGGGATCACTTTTTTCTTATGGTACATCTGGATAACATGTCTGTTTATGGCCTGACATGGAATTGAAGGAGGAGTGGTAGTTACAGCTTTGCATGAATGTCCACATTGGGACTTTGTCTTAAATGTACAAGAGACAAGTGTTGGCCGGGCATGGTGAGCCAAGGTCATGCTGCCCTCCAGCCTGAGCAACAGAGCGGGACTCCTTCTGGGGCGGGGTTTTGGGGAAGACAACTCCTTTTTTTTAGACAGAGTCTCGCTTTGTCGCACAATCTCGGCTCACCACAACCTCTGCTTCCTGGGTTCAAGCAATTCTCTGCCTCAGCCTCCTGAGTAGCTGGGATTACAGGTGCCTGACCTGGCTAATTTTTTGTATTTAGTAGAGATGGTGTTTCACCATCTTGGCCAGGCTGATCTTGAATGCCTGACCTCATGCTTTACCTGCCTCAGCTTCCCAAAGTGCTAGGATTACAGGCATGAGCCACTGCGCTCAGCCAAAAAAAAACACAACTCTTTTTTTTTTCTTAACCAATTGAGAGCAATCATTGAAGCTGAAAGACAACGCTTAAATTGGTGTTCTACCGTCCTTGAACCACCATACCTTTGCAGAATTCATTCTAGATCATAAATTTGACCATAAAACACAGTTTGCCAAACTGGCACCTAATTGCACCTATTTGTGATTAGTTTGGAAGGAACTTGAAAGTGTCCCTTTTAACTGTCCACTTATTCCCTGCCTGGGCACTGAATTCTCTCCCAGGCTTAATAAACGGACACTTTTAAAAATTATTTTTACATCCCACAGAGCTGGCGGATTGCTGTTTCAGAGAGTTAAATGGAATGCCTGCAGTGGAAGTATCCTGTTTTCTAGAATGGAAAGTCTATCTCCACAGTGTCATAATCCAGGTGACCTGGGCTGAGACTTCCCCTGCCCAGGCTGTGCTTTGGGTAGCACAGCTGAACTGGCTGTGAACTATGTATTCATTTTTGATTAGCAGCCACGCCAGACAAAGGTGACACGAGACCAGCCTGACAATAGCAGCATGCTGCTGTGCTTCAGAATACATTTTTTTTCCTCTCTCTCTTTTTTTAAATATATATATATATTTTTAAAAAGACGGGGTTTCACCACGTTGGTCAGGCTGGTCTTGAACTCCCGACCTCAGGTGATCCGTCCGCCTTGACCTCCAAAGTGCTTGGATTACAGGCGTGAGCCATCATGCCTGGCCCAGAAGAAATTTTTAAGGAAGGATATTGTCCTGGGTGGGGGGTTGGGCAAGGCTGTGAAAAGCAAACAAAAATCACATGTGGCCTAATTGGAGCCCAGTGGGAACACACACGATGAAAAAGAAACTTACCAAAGTACATTACTAATTTCTGAACATGTTAATACCATCCAATAACAATAAGATCTAATACTTACTGAACGCTGATTACTCAACAGCTACATTCCAAGTACTTCTACGTGTACAGTCATGTGACACATAAGATGTTTTAGGTCAACACTGACCGAATAGATGATGGTAACTCCATAAGATCCCCATAATTCCTATTGCCTGGTGACAGCTGTAGCACAATGCCTTACTCATGTGTAATAAGTAATGTGATGCTAGCGTAAAACCTACCGGGCTGCCACACCTATAGCAGTCTAGCTTCTTACAGGCTGGGCACAGTGGCTCACACCTGTAATCCCAGTAGCGTGGGAGACTGAGGCAGGCAGATCGCTTGAGCCCAGGAGTTCGAGAACAACCTGGGCAATACAGTGAGACCCTTTCTCTACAAAAATACAAAAACAAATTCACCAGGTGTGGTGGCATGTGCCTTTGGTCCCAGCTACTCAGGAGGCTGAGGCAGGAGGATCACTTAAGCCCAGGAGGTCAAGACTGCAGTGAGCCATGATTGTGCCACTGCACTCCAGCTTGGAGACGGAGTAAAACCCTGTTTTTTAAAAAAAAAAAAAAAAAAAAAAGTCTTACAAATAAAATTATGTATAGTACAGAATACATGGTAATGGTAAACAAGTATGTTACTGGTTTATGTATTTACTATACTATACCTTTTATTGTTCTTTCAGAGTATACTCCTACTTATTTAAAAAGAAAATTAACTGTAAAATAGGCTTAGACAGGCCCTTCAGGAGGTATTCTAGAAGAAGGGCATGGTTATCACAGGAGAGAAAGGCTCCATGCCTGTTACTGCTAATGTGTGTGTGTCTTGGTTTTTAACAAAAAAGTTTAATCAGTTAAAGCAATTTTTTTAATAGAAAAAATCTCATAGAATAAGGATATAAAGAATTTTTTGAGATAATGTCTCTCTGTCACCCAGGCTGGAGTGCAGTGGCGCAATCTCGGCTCAGTGCAACCTCTGCCTCCCAGATTCAAGCGATTCTCGTGCCTCAACCTCCCAAGTAGCTGGGATTACAGGCACCCACCACCATGCCCAGCTAATTTTTGTATTTTTAGTAGAGATGGGGTTTCCACCATGTTGGCCAGCTGGTCTTGAACTCCTGATCTCAGGTGATCCACCTTCCTCAGCCTCCCAAAGTGCTGGGATTACAAGTGTGAGCCACTGTGCCCAGCCAGAAAGAAAATGTTTGTATAGTTGTACAATGTATTTGTTTTAAGCTAAAACATAACATGTTATGAATGAATCAGGTGGGGTGCAGTGACTCATGCCCGTAATCCCAGAACTTTGAGAGGCCGAGGAGGGAGGATAGCTTGAGTCTAAAGTTTGAGACCAGCCTGAGCAACATGGTGAGACCTCATCTCTACAAAAAATAAACAAAATTATCCATGTGTAGGGGTACATGCCTATAGTCCTAGCTACTCAGGTGACTGAGGTGGGAGGATTGCTTGAACTCAAGAGGTTGAGGCTGCAGAGAGCTATAATTGCACTACTGCATTCCAGCCTTGGTCATCTTGCCTCAAAAAATAATAAAGGCTGGGCATCGTGGCTCATGCCTGTAATCCCAGCACTTTGGGAGGTCAAGGAGGGTGGATCATTCGAGGTCAGGAGTTCGAGACCAGCCTGGCCTACGTGGTGAGACCCCCCATCTCTACTAAAAACACAAAAAATTAGCCGGGAGTAATGGCAGGCACTTGTAATCCCAGCTACTCAGGAGGCTGAGGTGGGAGAATTGCTTGAACCCAGGAGGCGGAGATTGCAGTGAGCTGAGATAGTGCCACTGCACTCCAGCCTGGGTGACAGAGCGAGACTCCATCTCAAAAACTAAATAAATAAAATAAAAAGTTTAAAATATTAAAATGTTTATAAAGTTAAAAAGTTATAGTGAGCTAAGATTAATTTAGTATTAAAGAGCTTTTTATAAATGCAGTGTAGTCTAACTGCACAGTTTTTATGACGTTTACAGCAGTGTACATTGACGTCCTAGGACTTCACATTCACTCACCACTCACTCACTGACTCACCCAGAGCAACTTCCAGTCCTGCAAGCTCCATTCATGGTAAGTGTCCAATACAGGTTTGTCATTTAAAATATCTTTCATACTGTATTCTTACTGTACCTTTTCTGTGATTAGATACACAAATACCATTGTGTTACAGTTGCCTACTGTATTCAGTACAGTAACATGCTATACAGTTAATAGGCTATATTGTACAGCCTAGGTATGTAGTAGACTATACCATCTAGGTTTTTATACGTTCATTTCTTTTTTTTTTTTTTTTTCTGAGACAGAGTCTCACTCCGTCACCAGGCGCCGGGCTGGAGTGCAGTGGCGCGACCATGGCTCACTGCAACCTCCGCCACCCGGGTTCAAGCAATTCTCCTGCCTCAGGCTCCCGAGTAGCTGGGACTACAGGCACACACCACCATGCCCAGCTAATTTTTTTGTATTTTTAGTAGAGATGGGGTTTCACCATGTTGACCAGGATGGTCTCGATCTCTTGACCTCGTGATCCGCCCGCCTCGGCCTCCCAAAGTGCTGGGATTACAGGCGTGAGCCACCGCGCCTGGCTTATACGTTCATTTCATGATGTTTGCATGACAACAGAGTCACCTAAGGACTCATTTCTTTGAATATATTTGCAGTTAAGCAATGCTTGACTCTATTGACTCATGAATCCTTACCACAAATCTTTGGGGCAGAACTGTTGTTATTCTCATTTTATGAATGATAAAACTGAGGCACAGAGATGGTAAATAACTTGTCAAGGGTCGTTCAGCTACTTAAGGGTCAAGGCTGGGATTTAAAACCAGATCACTTGGTTTCAGAGTATTCACACTTATCTACTATCCTGCCTCAAGAGCAAGGCTGTTTCCGTCCACTTGACAAATGAAGATGGAGACCTCTTTCATTATAAGCCTATTTCAGCCAAAAATAAAAGGGAAGGGGACACAGTGAATCCAGGGCTTCTGGCATGGCTCCTCACCCCTTCCTGAGCTGGCCTGGGACACCATTTCTACTTCACTGTCACCACTTCCTACTAAGTGACTTTCCTGGGCTCCAGCTCCAGTAAGCAACTTTGCCTGCA
Organism: Alouatta palliata; assembly: GCA_004027835.1. NCBI lineage: Eukaryota > Metazoa > Chordata > Mammalia > Primates > Atelidae > Alouatta > Alouatta palliata. The sequence goes on along the minus strand of PVKV010026273.1, from coordinate 16,977 downwards.
CTAGCCTTATTTTGCTCAACTCCCTGTGCTTTTATGCCTTTACTCATCCGCCGTGGAAAGCTCTTCTAAGCTCTGGATGGGTAAAGGCACCCTGCAGGAATCCTCAGCTCAGGGCCAGTCATGGTGGCTCACGCCTATAATCCCAACACTTTGGGAGGCCGAGGCTGGTGGATCACCTGATGTCAGGACTACGAGACCAGCCTGACCAACATGGAGAATTCCTGTCTCTACTAAAAATACAAAATTAGCCGGTCGTGGTGGTTCATGCCTGTAATCCCAGCTACCGGGGAGGCTGAGGCAGGAGAATTGCTTGAACCTGGAGGCAGACGTTGCGGTGAGCTGAGATTGCACCACTGCACTCCAGCTGGCAATAGAAGCTAAACTCCGTCTAAAAAAAAAAAATCCTCAGCTCAGTTGTCAATTCCTCTTTGAAACTTTCAGGCTGAGTAGTCGCTCATTTGCGCTTCCTCAGTTCCTGCCTTCTACCTTTATCATAGTTTGTTTCATGCAATATTAATTCTTCCTTTCTTTCTCCCTCTTCTAAGCGGTGAGCTACTTCAAAGCATGGATAGAATCTAGCACAATGTATGGGACATAGCTGGTACCTCCTAAATGTTTAATGAAAAAAATGCCTAAAGCAATTGTTAACATCATCAGATAGATAATCATGGGTATTCAGAAATTCTGTCTTAAATAAAGAACTTTATTTTTTGGCTCGAATTATCCTGATAATTTTCTCATTACTTTCACTTATTGTAGCTTGTGGATAAGTTGCTGACATTTTATAAACATTTCACTATTTGGCAATGATGATACTAAACTATGAATTAAGCAACCATTCTAAAGATAGTGGTGATGATAACGTAGACACTGGGAACATCTTTATTTTCAGGCCCAATCACGGAATCCTCTCTTTCCCTTTTACTAGCTAGGCAGGTGTGCAGGTAGAATTCGTAAGAGGATATGATTTTCGTTTCCATCTTGGATATGACAGGAACTTGGAATTTTTCACATAAACGATGAACATCTGGGATTCTTAAACAGAGTCTTTAAAAATGAAATGCCTTTGGGAATAATTTATTTATAACATATAGACAAACCATTAGTTGATTTTACTGAAGAGTTACAACTAATTACAGATTTTGCCTTTGCTACAAGTATAGCCCGAATCTCCCCCTAAAGAGTTGCTGGCATCGTCACGGATACCTGTGTCAGTGCCGCACTCACAGCCCTCCACGTTTTGATCTTTTCTCCTTCCTCGTCTTGGGGCTTACCACCTCCTGCTGCAATGAATTAATGTCCAAGCATTTGCTTCATAGAACATCCTTCCAGATGCCTTTCTCACTTGTAGTGTTTCCTGACTGGCTTCTTTTCCCTTGTGCCATTTACTTTCTTGCATATGAATTTTTTCTCTTTTCTGTAACTTGCTTCCCTGGCTCTCCTCAACACTAGTCCCAGTCATGGAGCCTCTTCCTCTGCCTTTATCCTGAAGATCACTTTGAGGGAAGCTTCTGCTTAGTTAGCATTAATGTCATTTACTCACTAAAACTGTGCTTTGGAGTGCATGCAGTCTAAATCTGGACCTCCAGTAATTAACTTTTAAGAAAGGCAGTTTTCTGTTCTTTGGAAGAAACAGATCTAATCCTTTTTTTTTTTTTTTTTTTTTAGACAGATTCTCACACTGTCACCCAGGCTGGAGTACAGTGGCATGATCTTGGCTCACTGCAACCTCCAACTCCTGGGTTCAAGAGATTCTCCTCCCTCAGCCTCCCAAGTAACTGAGAGTACAGGTGTGCACCACCACACCCAGCTAATTGTTGTTGTTGTTGTTGCTGTTGTTTTGAGACAGAGTTTTGCTCTTGTTGCCCAGGCTGGAGTGCAATGGCACGATCTCTGCTCACCGCAACCTCTGCCTCCCAGGTTCAAGTGATTCTCCTGCCTTAGCCTCCCAAGTAGCTGAGATTACAGGCATGTACCACCACACCCAGCTAATTGTTTTTTTTTACTTTTAGTAGAGATGGGGTTTCACCATGTTGGTCAGGCTGGTCTCAAACTCCTGACCTCAGGTGATTCACCCGCCTTGGCTTCCTAAAGTGCTGGAATGCTGGGGTTACGGCGTTAGCCACTGTGCCCGGCCAATTTTTGTATTTTCAGTAGAGACCAGGTTTCACCATGTTGGCCAGGCTGGTCTCAAGCTCCTGACCTCAAGTGATCCACTCGCCTCGGCCTCCCAAAGTGCTGGGATTATAGACATAAGCCACTGCGCCCGGCCTAAAGAGATCTCATTCTTAGCAAAGTTTCACTGGGGCGTCTCTCCTCATCCCCACCCCATCCTTCCCACAAATAATCAGAACAATGTCGCTAATACCCCTGCTGTATCTCCGACGAATCTCAGCAGAATATTTTACTTAACGTTTTGACGTGATTGTATAAAATGATCCCTGCTGACAAAGAAAACACTTTTTGAAAACAATTTTCAGGATCAAACAGTAAGTACAGTTGACTGCTGTGACCTTTAACCCATTTCCGAGTCTCTCCTCATTGGACTGGGGTGGAGGGAACTGGTACTAATAAAACTGAGTGCTTAATAATTTATGCAAGTGCTTGAAGAAATTTGAGGTTTAATATTTCTATCATCTTGAAATGGAGAAGGAATCTGTAAACAGCAAAGCCAGAAGCCCTCAGGGAAAAGATTTACAGATTAAAAATAAGATCGCAATCTGGTAAAATATTTGCAACATGTGTAAGAGTCAGAAAGTTGAAACACTTAGTTTAACAATAGCTTTTAACAAATAAATGAGAAAAGAATAAACATTGGATTGTAAACATCAATAAATATGAAAAGATGTTCAATCTTAGTTTTTATTTAATCTGTATTGATTATTTTTTAGTAATCAAAGAAAACACAAATCGAAACAATAAATTATAGTGGGCATAAGTTAAGGATGGATAAGACTGTTGACAAAGAGATGAAAAACTAGACTTATTCATACCAATATATATCTATTAGGACAGCTAAAGTAAAAAATACGGAAAATACCAAGTGCTGAAAAGGATATGGAGCAATCGGAACCCTCAGACTTTGCTGATGAGAATACAAAATGGTACAGCCACCCTGGGGAACAGTTTCGTGGTTTCTTGCAAAGTTAAACATACGCTTACCATATGATTCAGCAATTTCACTCCTGGATATTTATGCTAAGAAAAGGAAAATTTATATTTGCACGCAAAAAACTTGTAAATGAATCTTTATAGCGGCTCTATTCATCACTGCCAAAAACTGAGGGAAAATGTCCTTTAATGTGTGAATGGATAAACCAACTGTGGAACATTCATGTAATGAAATACTGCTTAGCAATAATAATAATAATAATAACCCCAGAACTATTGATGCATGCAACAAATATGGATGACTGTCAAATGCATGCTGAGTAAAAGAAGCCAGTCTCAAGGATTTCATATTCTAGGATTCCATTTATATAGCACTATGGAAGAGACAAAATTATGGGGACATAGAATAGATCAGTGGTTGCTTTCTCTGTAAAGAGAAAGCAAGGGAGTTTTTTGGGGAGATGAAATGGATCTGTATCCTGATTATGGTCATAGTAACACAAATCTATACACGTGTTAAGATTCATAGAACTGGGCAGGGCGTCGTGGCTCAGATTGTAGTCCCAGCACTTTGGGTGGCCAAGGCGGCTCCATCATGAGGTCAGGAGTTCGAGACCAGCAGGAGAATCGTTTGAACCTGGGAAGTGGAGGTTGCAGTGAGGCGAGATCCCCACTGCACTGTAGTCCAGGAAACAGAGTGACAGTTGGTCTGAAAAAAAGAAATTCATAGAACTGTATGCCAAAAGATAAAAAAGTCAGTTTTACCCTATGAAAATGAAAAAAAAAAAAAAAAAAAAAGCCTGGGCATTCTAACGTCTTGTTTATGAGAGTACACACTGATGTCAACTTTTATGGTGGGCAATTTTGCTATATGTATCAACATGTAAAGCTTATCTGTTCTATTGTTCAGCAATCCCAGTTTTGCAAAAATATGCCAAAGAATCTTTGGGGATCAGGCACGGTGGCTCATGCCTGTAATCTCAGCACTTTGGGAGGCCAAGGTGAGTGGATCACCTGAGGTCAGGAGTTCAAGACCAGCCTGGCCAACATTGGGAAACCCATGTCTATGAAAAATACAAAAATTAGCTGGGCATGGTGGTGCACGCCCCAGCTACTTGGGAGGCTGAGGCAGGAGAATCACTTGAATCCGGGAGGCAGAGGTTGTAGTGAGCCAAGATTATGCCATTGCACTCCAGCCTAGATAACAGAGCGAGACTCCGTCTCAAAAAAAAAAAAAAAATCTTTGGGTATGTGTGCAAAGAGAGTACAAAGATGATCATGGATGCATACTTAAATAGCTATAAAAAAGAGGTACAAGGCCAGGCGCAGTGGCTCACGCCTGTAATTTCAGCACTTTGGGAGGCCGAGGTGGGTGAATCACCTGAGGTCGGGAGTTTGAGACCAGCCTGACCAAAATGGAGAAACCCTGTCTCTACTAAAAATAAAATACAAAAAATTAGCCAGGTGTGGTGGTGCATGCCTGTAATCCCAGCTACTTGGGAGGCTGAGGCAGGAGAATCGCTTGAACCCAGGAGGCAGAGATTGTGTCGAGCCCAGATCACACCATTGCACTCCAGCCTGGGCAACAAAAGCGAAACTCTTTCTCAGAAAAAGAAAAAAGAGATACAACCAGCCGGGTAAAGTGGTGTGCACCTGTAATCCCAGCTATTCAGGAAGGTGAGGTGAGAGGAATACCTGAGTCCAGGAGTTTCAGGCCAACCTGGGCAACATAGTGAGACACCCGTCTCAAAAAACAAAACCAAAAAACCAAAATGTCTATCTGTAGGAATTTGTTTTCAAGTTGTGATACACATGTACAGTGAAGTATGTATTATACATTCCTTTAAAATGATGATAAAGTCTATATTTGTTTACATGAAAAAATGTCCACTATATAATGTAGTGAAAATAGTAGATTACAAATAATATATGTGGAATAAACTTGTTTAGAAACAATTTCTGGAAGAAGGTAACAATGGACAGAATTATCTTTAGGAAGTGGGTTTATAATGATTCTCACTTTCTTCCTCCTTTTTCATAGTCTTTCTACTTTTGTTATGTCTGGACATTTGATTCTGAACATGTATTACTGATATATTTTAAAAATTTATTTTAATTTTTATAAAAACTCATGTAAAGCTTGAAGGTTCACATTTTAGACAATGTTAAAGTTTTCCCAAATCAAAGCAGATTTATTCAAATATTTTGTACCCCATCGTCCAAAGTTTCCTTCCAAAATACACTACAAAAAAAAGCCTTCAGGCCAGGCGTGGTGGCTCAGGCCTATAGTCCCAGCACTTTGGGAGGCCAAGGTGGGTGGAGTTTGAAGCCAGCCTGGCCAACATGGCGAAACCTCGTCTCTACTAAAAGTACAAAAAGTAGCCTAGCATGCTGGTGCACACCTGTAATTCCAGCAACGTGGGAGGCTGAGGCAGGCGAATCACTTGAACCCAGGAGGCAGAGGTTGCACTGAGCCAAAATCATGCCACTGTACTCCAGCCTAAGCAACAAAGCGGGACTTTGTCTCAAAAAAAAAAAAAAAAAAAAAAAAAAGCCAGGCATGGTGGCTCATGCCTATAATTCCAGCTGTTTGGGAGGCTGAGATGGGTGGATCCCTTGAGGTCGGGAGTTTGAGACCAGCCTGATCAACATGGTGAAACCCCATCTCTACTAAAAATACAAAAATTAGTCCTGCATGATGGCAGGCACCTGTAATCCTGGCTGCTCGGGAGGCTGAGGCAGGAGAATAGCTTGAACCTGGAAGGCGGAGGTTGCAGTGAGCCGAGATCGCACCATTGCACTCCAGCCTGGGCAACAGAGTGAGACTCCATCTCAAAAAAAAAAAAAGTAAATTGTTAGGCTGTCAAAAAGTAACCTCAAGGTGTTCACAGATTAAAAATCAAATAATGTGGCCAGGCACAGTGGCTCATGCCTATAATCCCAGCACTTTAGGAAGCCGAGATGGGTGTGAACATGAAGTCAGGAGTTCAAGACCAGCCTGGCCAAGATGGTGAAACCCTTTTTCTACTAAAACTACAAAAATTAGTCAGACGCGGTGGCAGGTGCCTGTAATTCCAGCTACTCAGGAGGCTGAGGCAGGAGAATCGCTTGAACCTGGGTGGCAGAGGTTGCAATGAGCCAAGATCCCACCACTGCACTCTGGCCTGGGCGACAGAATGAGACTCCATCTCAAAAAATAAAATAAAATAAAATAATGTACCTTGTTTAGTATAAAGCATAATTATATGCATATGGTGATTGGAAGGATGATATGGAAAGGTTATTTATTACTAAGTTTAGGAATTATGTCCTGATAGATTGATGGTTGATTTAAATATAACTGCTTGTCAAGCATCTGTTTTTAGAATCAGATTACTATGACTCTACAGTTTCCTTGAAATCTCATAGTATCACATTTCTGTTTGCCTTTGCATGGTTTTAAGAAAATGAATAACGTGAAACTTCAAACTTTGTTTTCATTGTATTGCATTTTTTTAAATGACACACTGGTCATTTCCTAGAAATATAAGGTAACAAATATTTCACAGAAATATAAGGTGCCATTATCTCATTGAATCTTAGGTTGCTCAAAATTCTTTCTCTCCCAGATATTGAAGATTCATTTGGGAACGCTTTTGTCTTACTGTGCACTCCCAGTGAAGTGGTGGTAAGTGTTTTTCATCTTGCTTCCTTTGTTTATCTACAGGGTTCAGTTCAATAAACAAAGGGACTTGGGTCAAACTTGAGGCTCTTACGGGTTTGGATATGATTTTTGGTCTCATTTTTTGTTACCAACAGAGAGTGTTGCTTCTGACCTCTTTGACTCTTCCCTGCTGAATTTACTGTGCCTTTGATACTAGTGAAGGATGAGATTTTTGAGGAGTACTGTTGCTTTTGTTAGAGGTTGTAATGACTTTTTTTGCTTTGTGACTCAAGTTGTGTTCAGATACAATCAAAAGCATGTGCCTAAAAAAATCAGATGCAAACTAGCCAAAGTAGAAACTCAGGGTAACAATCTTTAAGAAAAGATGCAATTCTTGGGGCTGGGCGCAGTGGCTCATGCCTGTAATTCCAGCACTTTGGGAGGCTGAGGAGGGTAAATTACCTGAGGTCAGGAGATCAGCCTGGCCAATGTGGTGAAACCCTGTCTCTACTAAAAAAACAAAAAGTAGCCAGGCATGGTGACTGGCGCCTGTGATCCCAGCTACTCAGGAGGCTGAGGCAGGAGAATTGCTGGAACCTGGGAGGTGGAGGTTGCAGTGAGCCTAGATTGCGCCATTGCACTCCGGCCTGGGCAACAAGAGGGAAACTCCATGTTAAAAAAAAAAAAAAAAAAAAAGAAGATACAATTCTTATTACTGTCACTGAAATAAAAATTTAGTTATGTAGTATTGTAAAAGGACTATCAGCTAGGTTTAACCTAACCAGGATTTATGTAATTCACTGCCCGCGACACTCACATTCTCAGCCACTTCTCCTATCACGTTTTTAGGGTGCCAGATACACTAGCGTCAACACGGGTCATTTCCCCTACTCCCCATGAACTTCTAGGCCAGGGAACCACCAGAAGTCAGGCATATAGTGTAAAGGAGTAAGGCAGACTGTTGAAGAAAAACAGGGATTAGTGAAGACTTTGCAAAGTGCAAACAGCATGTTTCATCTAAAGAGAGCTTTTCAGTACCAGCTGATTGTTGCTATGTGGAAATAGGCCTCGTGTGGTCAGATCGTGTGGTCCACCTTTTCAAAAGAACTGGGAAACAAAGATTTCTGTGAGATACTTCCAAACTTGCTGGCTATTTCAAATAAGATACTAACACTCTTCAGCCCAAAGCCTGTGTCAGAGAGCTGGATATGGCCAGTGGGCCCCTGGAGTGCAGTGAGTCTTCAGTGATGCTACCGTATGCTAGTGATAGCACAACTGACCACTAAAAATATGGAGCCCAATGCTGGACAGATTGGATTCTTCATGTCTCTAGAACTCCAGGGTTTTTAGGCAATTTTTATAGATAGAGGGGGAGAAAGAGAGAGAGAAAAAAGAGAGAGAGAGAGAGAAACAGGATAGAGAGGCATGATATCAAAGAGATACTTGACTTTCGGCTGATAAATGGGTGGGTATTTGGGTGAGTAGATAGGAAATTATAAAGAAATATGGGAGATGGGCATAATGGCTCGTGCCTGTAATCCCAGTGACTTGGGAGGCTGAGGTGGGAGTACTGTTTGAGGCCAGGAGTTTGAGATCAATCTGGGCAGCCTATTGAGACCCCGTCTCTAAACATAAAATTTTAAAAAATTAGCTAAGCATGGTGGTGCATGCCTGTAATCCCAGCTACTTGAGAGGCTGAGGCAGGAGAATCCCTTGAGCCCAGGAGTTAGAGGCTGCAGTGAGCTATGATTGCACCATTTTACGGTAGCAAGACTCCCACATCTGAGAGAGAGAGAGAAGAGAGAGGGAGACCATATTTGAACTTGAGGCTGGTGAATAACTCCTATTGAATAATTTAAAGTATTAATTAAAAAATTTACAGATTGGAGTTTTGGAAATGAGTCACATTTATTAAATTATTGTTGGACTATGAGGATCACATATTGTTACTTGGGATAATATTTAATGATGATGATGATTAATAATAATAATAAAACAACTATCATTGATTGAGCACATACCATATACCAGGCACAGTACCAAGCAGTTCACAGGTATTACTCATTACCCATAGCAGCCCTATAAGGCAGCTTCTATACATTGCTTCCATTTGAAAGATGAATAACTGAGGCACAGATATGTGAAGTAACATGCTGATGGACACCCACATACATTCTGCAGATAAGTGGGACAAATCAGAAGATCAGATAAGCAGGAAGGTTTAAACATACAGAACTTTTATGTAGAAGTAAATTCTTATGATTGGTCTAAAATTCTATTTTCTTTTACACTTTACCTACCCACCAAATCTGTCTTAACTGTTTTTGGCTCTCCAAATTCTCTTCTGTTCTTTGTTACTATGTACACATGCTTTTAAAATATGTTAGGATTTGCTGTTTCCATGTGGTAATTTCTTGTTTGCGTTTCTGCATTTGTAAAATATTTTCTCCTATTATCGACAAACTCTACTTTTCATATCATTTTCCTTAGTTAAAAAATAGCTTATGAGGCCAGGTGTGGTGGTTCACACCTGTAATACCAGCACTTGGAAGGCCAAGGCGGGAGGATCCCTGGGGTCAGAAGTTTGAAACCAGCCTGGCCAACATGGTGAAACGCTGTCTCTACTAAAATTACCAAAAAAAGAATTAGCTGGGCATGGTGGCAGGCGCCTGTAGTCCCAGCTGCTTGGGAGATTAAGGCAGGAGAATCGCTTAAACAGCCGAGATGGGGCCACTGTACTCTAGCCTGGGTGACAGAGTGAGACCTTGTCTTGAAATATATATATATATATATATAAAATATAGCATATGTTTGTCCTAGAAATTTTATGAAATACAGAATACACAAAAAAAATACCTATAATCCTATCATCCTCAGGTAATTGCTGTTAACACCTATCTGGGCTTTATTTTTGTCTTCTTTTTTTCTTTTTTATCTGGGCTATTTTTTTTTGTAGTCTTTTCTAGGTGCATATGTTCAGTGAAAAAGATTATTGATACAGTAACAGTTAATTTTTATGGAATGTGAATCATACACATACATAAGTGTAGCTTTGCTTTATTTCAATTAACATTTACCATGAGCTGTTTCCTCTATCACAACTCTGAAAACATTATTTTCACCTTTCATGGCTATATAACATGCTATCGTGAATTTACCAATGTGTATTTTAGAATTGTTATCAGTTAGAAGATTAGTGTGTGTTTGTTTGTTTTTGAGATAGAGTCTCACTCTGTTGCCCAGGCTAGAGTGCAGTGGCGTGATCTCAGCTCACTGCAACCTCCGCCTCCTAGGTTCAACGCAGTTCTCCTGATTCAGCCTCCTGAGTAGCTGGGATCACAGGCACACGCCATCACGCCTGGCTAATTTTTGTATTTTAAGTAGAGACAGGGTTTCACCATGTTGGTGAGGCTGGTTTCAAACTCCTGACCTTGTGATCCGCCCACCTCGGCCCCCTAAAGTGCTGGGATTACAGGCTTCAGCCACTGCACCCAGCCTGATAAGTATTTTTTAAAAGTTCACTCATCAATAATATAGTGACAACATTCTTGAACATAAGTTTTTGACTATATTATTGGATATTTCCTTAATATAAATTCCTCCAAGTAAAATTAGTGTGCTAAAGCCTCTTGATACATGTTGCTAAACTGACTATTAGAATGTTGGGCCACTTTGCAGCCTACTAACACCCTTGGTTTTTTTTTTTTTTTTTTTTTAGAAACGGGGTCTCACTATATTGCCTAGGCTGGAGTGCAGTGGCTATTCACAGGTGCGATCCCACTACTGATCAGCACGGGAGTTTTGACCTGCTCTGTTTCCAACCTGGGCCGGTTCACCCCTCCTTAGGCAACCTGGTGGTCCCCCACTCCCAGGAGGTCACCATATTGATGTCGAACTTAGTGCAGACACCCGATCGGCATAGTGTACTACAGCCCAGAACTCCTGGGCTCAAGTGATCCTCCCACCTCAGCCTCCCGAGTAGCTGGGACTACAGGCATGGGCCACCGTGCCTCGCCACCTTCAGTTTTTATGAGTATGATTACATTATTTTCCCTCTTTCCCCAACCTCCTATTCTATTTTCCTTAGCTACCTTAAGACTACACCCCCCAGTTTAGCTTTCTTTTCTCATTCAGGCAGTGTGTCCAGGGCTGCCAGTCCCAGTGGTGAGCAGGCAAATGTGGGGGCTTCCTGTTGGACTCTGCTAGGTGATTGAGCCATTCAAGAGGAAACCAGCTTTGGGGTCGGCCCTGTGGCAAGCCCAGGCCTCTCTGAATAGAGCTCATTCCCCACTAATTTACATACTGGGACAAGTAGCCAGCTAAGAAATTACTCAGATTTCACTGGACATCAGTCACCAGAATGGAAGTAAAGAAGGAAAATAAAGGCCTGCTCCCACAGTGGGGTCATAGCAGGCTCCACATTTAGCCTTTGATAAGGCAAAAGTATTTCTTCTGTCTAGACAATTTCAGAAGTCATAAAGAACACTGGGTAAGGATGGATCAAAATGACACAGACTGTTGAGGACAACAGAGGGAAAACCAGGAACTCATGAAGAAATCATTCCCAAAATGCCGAAAGAGAAAGAGAATGGTCTTTCTAGAGGTCTAAGAGAAAAGAGTATCTGGAACATTTCCTAGGGTGTGTGTGTGTGTGTGTGTGTGTGTGTGTGTGTGTGTGACTTACTCTCTTGTTAATACGTCAGAAAGAAAAAAGCTCCTGGCTAAGAAATAAAACAGTCCCTTATCCCAGAAATCACAGCCAAGAATATGAATTCTTAAGTGTCAAAAAAGTACCCTGAATAAGGAAAGCAATGCGGATGCACCGCTTCTATTAAAATAAATGCTTGATTTCTTTTAATCCCCTGAGTCCAATTATTTTCTTGGCAAATTTCAGGGTACTGACTGCCTTCTGTGAATCTATTGTTACACTTGATAATGGATCTGAGTTGGGGGTAATATTAGCCTATTTATTTAGATGCTTAAAAATCTCTCTCTCTTTCTTTATCTACCCTCTATCCCTCAACTTTCTATTTAATGAGGGAAGTGAATTTCTTCCTTTTTGTGCCCCTCTTTCCTCCTGCTTTTAGAATAAAAGCATAACAGGATGACAGGAGTGGAGATGAGAGGAAGGGTTTCCAAGCAATGGGAAGGTGTGATGAAGAGAGCTGTAAGTTGGTAGAATGGGGGTGAGTAAGGGGTGAGGTGTGGATGGAAGAGGATGGAGGAGGAAGCAGGTCATATGATTAGGCTTCAAAGGCGTTCCAATGTTGTGTTTTCAGAGCCTTTGTAGGTCTGCTTACAAAACTTTGAGGATATTTTTCCTTTGTGAGCAAAGGAGAATCATAGTAAATTTTGAGGGATGGGCTGGGCGCAGTGGCTCACACCTGTAATCCCAGCACTTTGGCAGGCCGAGTGGGTGGATCATTTGATGTCAGGAGTTTGAGACCAACCCAGCCAACATGGTGAAACCCCGTCTCTATTAAAAATAGAAAAATCAGCCAGGCGTGGTGGTGGGCACCTGTAACACCAGCTACTCAGGCAGCTGAGGCAGGAGAGTCACTGGAACCCAGGAGGCAGAGGTTGCAGTGAGTAGAAATCACACCACTGTACAGTCTGAGAGATAGAGTGAGAATCCATCTCAGAAAAGATTTTTTTGTTGTTTTTGAGAGACAAAAGATGTAATTAGATTGTTTTTGTGTTGGTTTACTTGTTTTCTTTTTCTCCCAAGCGAAAAATCACTTTATTACAGTAAGGAAGACGAATAGGAAGAAACTAGAGACAGAAAGAGCAGTTTGGAGGCTCTGCAATATAGAAGTCCAGATGTTTGGCCTGGACTTAGACACTGGGGATGAAAAATAAATGATGAATTAAAAAAATATTTGGGAGGTATATTTGACCTGACCTTGGTGCTTTTTCAAATGAGAAGAGAAAGGTAAAGACAGATGAAAAAGTTAAGCAAGGATGACCATGATTTCCCACAGTGAATGTTTGGATGATGATGTCATTAAATAAAAAATTTTATAAAGGCAGATGGTGGAAGGAGATTGGAAGGAAAGACAAGAAATTTGTTTGTTTTGGATTTACTTGTAGAATGACCCACTGCATTTTGTCCTAATAAATGTTAACAAGTGGCTTCCCATACAAAAACCAAACCAAACAAAAACTCTGATGTAAACCAAAAATAAAATTCTAAGACCTCCCCTAGCCATCTGAATGGACTTCCTCCTGGGTGAGGGCACTCTTAAAATTTAACATGAAAGACTGGTTCAGGCCTTGACGGGAAGTGGGGGTCGAACAGGCCTCATTATGCCTCTCTGGCATGAACGTCAACACAGACCTTAAGTCTGATAAGAAGCATTTACAATCTATTCTCTCTGAAGCCTGCTACCTGAAGGCTTCCTCTGAGCACTAAGAATGTTGGTCTCCATAATCCTTTATCTTAAACCAGACATTTCCTGTCTATTGATCTGAGGTCTTTAGATAAATTCAACCAATTGTCAACCAGAAAAATTTTAAATCTATCTATAACCTGGAAGCCCCCCGGTTCAAGTTGCCCTGCCTTTTTGAGCCGAACCAATGTATTTCTTAAACTTATTTAATTGAAGTCTCATGTCTCCTTAAAATGTACAAAACCAAGCTGCACCTTGGGTGCCTGTTCTTAGGATCTCCCGAGGGCTGTGTCATGGGCCAAGATCACTCATATTTGGCTCCGAATAAATCTCTTTAAATATTTTACAGAGTTTTACTCTTTTCACAGACACTGATTTGTATTGGATTTCCAGTGGTGTAACATTCATGCCGTTGGCCAATTTCAAGCTAGCTGGTAGAGATATGCAAAAAAAAAAAAAAAAAAAGAGAGAGAGATGCAAAAACAACTCTTGTGAGCTTGTGTGCCGGCTCCAGCACACCACTGGTCCTGCTGGATATTCTACCAGGCAGCATAGGGCGCACAGTGGGTGAGCCTGGCAAGGAGGTAAGAGCTGGCGGTACAGGGCTTAAATGAAGCCAAGAGAGTAAATAATATTGATTAGGAAAGCAAGTAGAAACGAAGAGAGAAAACCAGTATTAAGAGCTCTGTAAAGAAACAAGAGTCAAAAAAAGAGTGGTTAAAGAGGCAGAAGAATCGAAAAGAACCAGATTCATGAAATAAAAGAGAAGAATCAGTTTCAGGAAGGAAATTGTGGTCAGTAGTGTCAAATACCAGAGATCGAATAGCCTAAGGATTTAAAAGAGGTCAACAGCACTGCCAATTAAGCCGTCTTTCTGAGCCTAAGATATTCTTTTTTATTTTTCTATGTTAAAAATGTTTTATACAGAAAAAAGAGATCACATTTCCCCCCTCTTCCCCCGCCACCCTGCACCGGCCTCTCTCTCTGTCTCTGTCTCTCTCTGTGTGATTAATGAAGTTGGACAGAATAGATTCAGAGCTGTGAGAGTGAAAATTTGACTACAGAGCTGGGGTGTTAATGAAAGGGAGGGGGCAGAGATAAAATCTTTCCAGCAGTTGGGCTCTTAAGGGGATAGCTTGAAGGAAAGAGGGTTGGAAAGGTGGCTTTTAGAAAGAATTATCACTCACTAATCAACTAGAAATCCAGTGGAATATACACTATTTGTCTGTAATCCAGGGTAACCTCTTTTTTTTTGAGCTAGAGTCTTGCTCTGTCACCCAGGCTGGAATGCGGTGGCATGATCTTAGCTTCCTGCAACCTCTGCCTTCCCGTTCAAGCAATTCTCTTGCCTTAGCTTCCCAAGCAGCTGGGACTACAGGCATGAACCGCCACGCATGGCTAATTTTTTTTTGGATTTTTAGTTGACATGGGGTTTCACCATGTTGGCCAGGCTGGTCTCAAATTTCTGACCTCAAGTAATCCACCTGCCTTGGCTTCCCAAAGTGCTGGGATTACAGGCCTGAGCCACCGTGCCCAGCCAAAGCTAACCTCTTGATCCCACTGACAAACAGAATAAACATCTTACTCAAGTCCAGAAGCAGTAATAATTTTGAATCTTGCAACAGGAGCCACATTAAGACAGAAGAGGATCACATTGTTCCAGTTAAATTGAATTGATCGAAAGCCTCTGCAATACATGGTCTACTGCACAAATAATGATGGTTCCTGGTACATTTTTATTTGACCATTGATTGCTTGATTTGTTTCTGTGTCTAATCGTGTATTGGAATTAGGTGAGTCAATTTGAACTGTAGGTCTTTCTATCTCTCTTTATTTGAAAGATGGTTTACCTATTTATTTATTTATTTATTTTATTTTGAGGCATCTTTTATTCTCCAGAAATTCTCCAAGACTTTAGCTATTAGGTATTCTTCTTCTTTTTTTTTTTTTTTTTGAGGTGGGGAGTCTCGCTGTGTCTTCCAGGCTAGAATGCAGTAGTGTGATCTCGGCTCACTACAACCTCCACCTCTCTGGTTCGAGCAATTCTTCTGCCTCAGACTCCCGAGTAGCTGTGACTATAGGTGTGCACCACCACGCCTGGCTAAGTTTTGTATTTTCAGTAGAGACGGGGTTTTGCTATGTTGTCCAGGCTTGTCTCGAACTTCTAACCTCAAGTGATCCACCTGCCTCAGCCTCCCAAAGTGCTGGGATTACAGGCATGAGCCACGGTGCCTGGCCAGGTCCTCTTAATCATAACAAATTCGTCTTAAAACATCATTCTGAAATACTTTTAAAAATTCTTCATTGAGTTCCTGCATTGCTCTATTTTTTTCAGCGTTTCTAGCAACCAGTATGGGTATCAACCAAAAAAAAACTCAGGTCCCTTGAAAATCATTTTAAACAATATATACATCTACATTTATGCAGATGAGTTAACAGATATATCAAAGCAACCTCCAAGCAATGCCATTTAGGTAAACTCCAATTTAAAAGCCTCAATAGAATGATAAGATTGAGCTTTTCTGTAGCTCCATGACCTCCAGCAGAGTCTCCAAGGCCACAGCTGCCTGAAGGTTGATTCTGTAATTAGAAGATTCCAGGGTCATCTCAGAATAGAACCTCAAGCCACTCAGGCTACATTTACAGAATCAGCCTCTCCAGAAAAACAGCAACAAACAGGGGCCTTCCTATGTATTTGGAAGGAGTCACCTAGAGGAGGGGCTTGGTGTAGGGGGCAGGGATGGGATAGGGAGGGGGAAGCTTATTGAAATAAACTCAGGGACAAACCAATCTAAGGGCTGGAAGGAAGATAATTCACACTTGTAAGCTTCTTTTTCTTTTTCTTTTTTTCTTTTTCTACTTACTCATCTGATCTTTTTTTTTTTTTTTTTTTTTGAGGCAAGTCTTGCTTTTTCTCCAAGCTGGAACGCAGTTGTGCAATCTTGGCTCACTGCAACCTCCACCACCTGGGTTCAAGTGATTCCCCTGCCTCAGCCTCCTGAGTAGCTGGGACTACAGGTGTTTGCCACTATGCCGGGCTAATTTTTTGTATTTTAGTAGAGACAGGGTTTCACCATGTTGACCATGATGGTTTCGATCTCCTGACCTTGTGATACTAATTTTTTGTATTTTAGTAGAGACGGGGTTTCACTATATTAGCCATGGTGGTCTCAATCTCCTGACCTCATGATCTGGCTGCCTGGGCTTCCCAAGTGCTGGGATTACAGAAAAAAAAAAAAAAAAAAAAGCCCGGCCTTTTTGTTATTGTTGTTATGTTTTTCAGACGGAGTTTCACTCTTGTTGTCCAGGCTGGAGTGTAATGGCGCGATCTCGGCTTACTGCGATCTCTGCCCCCTGGGTTCAAGTGATTTTCCTGCCTCAGCCTCCCAAGTAGCTGGGATTACAGGCATGCCCCGCTAATTTTGTATTTTTAGTAGCAATGGGGTTTCTTCCTGTTGGTCAGGCTGGTTTTGAACTCCCAACCTCAGGTGATCCACCTGCCTCGGCCTACCAAAATGCTGGGATTACAGGCATGAGCCACTGCACCCGGCAGTAAGTCTCTTTTTTTTTTTTTTTTTTTTTGAGACGGAGTTTCGCTCTTGTTACCCAGGCTGGAGTGCAATGGCGCGATCTCAGCTCACCGCAACCTCCGCCTCCTGGGTTCAAGCAATTCTCCTGCCTCAGCCTCCCGAGTAGCTGGGACTGCAGGCACGTGCCACCATGCCCAGCTAATTTTTGTATTTTTAGTAGAGACGGGGTTTCACCATGTTGACCAGGATGGTCTCGATCTCTTGACCTCGTGATCCACCCGCCTCGGCCTCCCAAAGTGCTGGG
>PVKV010026272.1:0-28264 GCA_004027835.1 Alouatta palliata | reverse complement strand
TTTTGAGACAGAATCTCGCTCTGTTGCCAGGCTGGAATGCAGTGGCATGATCTTAACTCACTGCAACCTCCACCTCCCCGGTTCAAGCTATTCTCCTGCTGGGCACGGTGGCTCACGCCTGTACTCCTAGCACTTTGGGAGGCTGAGGCGGGCGGATCACCTGAGGCCACAAGTTCAAGACCAGCCTGACCAATATGGTGAAACCCCATCTTTAAAAAAAAAAAAGAAAAAAAAAGCTATTCTCCTATCTCAGCCTCCCAGGTAGCTGGGATTACAGGCACCTGCCACCATGCCCAGCTAGTTTTTTTAGTAGAGACAGGGTTTCACCATGTTGGCCAGGATGGTCTCGATCTCTTGACTTCATGATCCGCCCGCCTTGGCCTCCCAAAGTACTGGGATTACAGGCATGCACCACGGAGCCCAGCTAATTTTCGTATTTAGTAGAGATGGGTTTCACCATGTTGGTCAGGCTGGTCTCAAACTCCTGACCTTGTGATCTGCCCACCTCGGCCTCCCAGAGTGCACGGATTATAGGCATGAGCCACCATGCCCAGCCAGATGTCAATTTTCTTAAACAGCTTTATTGAAGTATAATTTACATGACATAAAATTCACCCATTTTAAAGGCACAATTCAATGATTTTTAGTATACTTACAGAGTTGTGCAACCATCATCACAATCTAATTTTAGGATATTTCCATCACCCTAAAAAGAAATCTTGTGCTGATGTAGATTTTCGAGTCTTTGGCAGACTCCCTGGCTGACAGTCAGCAATTTGTCGGTGTTTCACCATGATGATGATTATTAATGATAAAATGTTTACAGTGGCTCTCACCAGGTGTTGGGATGACGATTGGCTTTTTTTTTTTTTTTTTAATATTTCACTTATTTTCTGAATCCCTTTCTGGAGGGGACAGAGTCTTTCTCTGTCACCCAGACTGGAGTGCAGTGGCTGGATCTCAGCTCACTGCAACCTCCACTTCCCAGGTTTGAGCAATTCTCCTGCCTCAGCCTCCTGAGTAGCTGCAACTACAGGTATGTGCCACCACACCTGGCTAATTTTCGTATTTTTAGTAGAGGCAGGGTTTCACCATGTTGGCCAAGCTGATCTCAAACTCCTGACCTTAGGCAATCCGCCCACCTTGGCCTCCCAAAGTGTTGGGATTACAGGCATGAGCCACCCCACCCGGCCATTTTCTGAATCTTTTTAACTGGAGAACATATGTTTTGTTTGTTTGTTTGTTTGTTTGTTTGTTTGTTTAAGACAGTATCTTGCTTTGTTGCCCAGTTGCAATGGCATGGTCTCGTCTCACTGCAACCTCTGCCTCCCAGGTTCAAGTTATTCTCCTGTCTCTGCTTCCCGAGTAGCTGGGATTACAGGCGCCCGCCACCACACTGGGCTAATTTTTGTATATTTAGTAGAGACAGGGTTTCACCATGTTGGCCAGGCTGCTCTCAAACTCCTGACCTTGTTATCCACCCGCCTTGACCTCCCAAAATGCTGGGATTACAGGTGTGAGTCACTGCACCTGACCGTTTTCTGAATCTTTTTAACTGGATAACATATTATTTTAAAAATTAGAGGCAAAAGAGATTTATTTCCATTTTGAAAATGTAAAGTCATCAACACTTGGATGGATGGGAGGAAGGAAGGAAGGGAGGGAGGGAGGGAAGGAGGGAGAGAGGGAGGGAGGGAAAGAAAGCAAGCAGGAAGGATGGGAGGATAAGGAATAAGGGAAGGTAACAGGCCCTGCTTAATAGGGAGAAAGATTGCTGTGGAAAGCGCGCCTACCCCGAGTCAGGAGCCCTGGATACCGGTCCTACCTTGTCACCAACTTGCGCCATTATCTTGGGCAAGACTCTTCCTCTTTTGTGCCTCAGTTTCTACCCCTGCACAATGAAGCCGACGGTAGAGTTCATCTTCCATCTTTTGGTCAATGCAGATGTCCTGAGAGTCTGCCACATGCCAGATCCGTGCTGGCTCCTGGGATATTGTGACAAACAGGTCTAGCCCAGTCCCTGCTCCCGGGGCCATCAGAACATCAAGGAAAGCCAAGGCCAGAACTGCCCTGCAGTGTTCAAACCTCAGCTTGAAATTCATGAGCTGTGACGTGGGCCCGCCCAGAGCCTCTTGGGGCAGCGGGAACAGAGAGGGTCTTGTTGCCCAGGGGCAGCCTCAGCTCCTCCCAACCGTATTTCCTGGCCCACCCACTCCCTTTCCGGCACCCCAGCTCCCTGCTTCAGCGGGCGCTCCTGCCCACCCCTCTTGCCTTCCACCTCCAGGGTCAAAATCTGGCTGGAAATATCCTGCCTTCACCCCCACTCTGGCTGCCAGGCTCCAGGAAACCCACCTTCCAGCTCTCTCCCTGCTGCCCCTTCTGGTGACGAGCTGTGGGAGTCCAGCCCGTGCTCTCAGCATGCCCAGCAAGCTATCATTATTTATCATCATAGCAGCCACGACTGGTTCAGTCATCAGCTCATATAAGCCTCACAGCAACCCATTTTAGTGATGTGGAAACTGAGGTTCAGAGAGGTATGGTCATTTGTCCACTGCCACACAGCTCCTATATGACAGCTCGGACAGTCAATGTTGGGTCCATCTGACATCAGAGCTCAAGAAAGAGGAGGCACAGAAGGATGACCGGCACTAGGTGCACGCCCAGTTAAGCACATTACTTCCTGGCATTGTTTGCATTCGGCAGGGCCTGGGAACCAGGATCCCAAGCTCTGGACCCAAGTCTCAGGTCCTAGAGTAGGGGTAGGGGTCATGTCAGCCCTTGGGTTCAGTTTCTTCAGACCCCTCTCAGAGTGACAGTGCCAGTTCAGACAGGGAGTGTGGCATTTGAGGGTCCTGAGAGGTGTTTATTTTGTCTCCCCACACTTCAGGTTTGAAGGTGCCTCTGCAGATGGCCAGGCACGGCCCCCCTGGGAACCCACCATCTGCTCCAAATGAGTGGGGAGAGCTGGCATGCCAGCAGCCACCCTCCCACGCCGGGCACAGCACGCAGCCTCTGAGGCTGGTGGGCCTGACACTTTTCTCTGGGCACCTGTTCTGTCCTCCCTCAGCCTAACCAGGAGCTAGAGGCTGGATCTGGTCCAGATCTTCACTGGGGGGAAGGAGGGGCACCCAGGGGACCCTTAAACAGAACACTAAAGTGGGATGGTGTGTCCAGGTGAAAGGGAAGAGCTAGGGAGCTGCTGAGTCATGCACATTCCTTCCAGTGTTGCCCGGGCACCTACTATATGCGGAGCCTGTGCCAGGCAGGAAGCTGGAAGTGAGCAAAGAGCTCACTGTCGAGACCTGGTGACCTGCTGGTCTTCCCCACTGTCTGTCCAGGCGTGAGGCTGGGAAGTAGACCTCGTGGGTCCTGGCACCAGGCACCAGGCCAGGGAAAGGTCAGTATAGGATTCAATGTAGGAGCCAGCCTGGCCCTGGCTCCTCAGCACTGGGAAGGTGGTCCTTAAACTTGACAGGGAGTATGGAAACCACTTGAGGATCTGTTTAAAATCCAGATTCAGCCTCCCTGCAAAGCCCCCTTAAGATTCTAGTCCAGCATGCCTGGGGAGCATGTGTCTGGATAGACTACCCCGGGCATTCTGATGAAGGCTTCATGAGGGCCTCACTTTGAGAACCTGGGCCATGGCAGAGATGGGCCACCTCCCCAGCTGGGCACCAGGAGATCTTGGCCCTGGGAAGGACTTGATCCCCAGCCATGGCCCTGCCTCTAGTCTCTAGTTCCCAGAAGCTACTTGTCCTTTAAGCAGCCCTGGGGAGGCAGCGGGCACCTGGCCCAGACCCTGACCACCCAGCATTCTCGCCAGCTGGGCCCTGGGCTCCCCACACCCCCTATGTGGCACCTTGGAGACCTCCACCCTCAGGCCCACCAGGGCTGCATGGGCCCATCTGCTCAAGGAGAGGCCTCTCGGGAAGGAACTCCAGGGAAAGTCCATGTCTCTGCGTGGGGGCCTCTCTGTGGGGAGTCCCATCCTTTCCAGCCCCTCCTGCAGTTTCCATGGCAATTACTGTTGCCATGGTATTGCTGGGTGAGGAGCTGATAGAGAAGAGGGTGGACCCTCGGCCCCCACACCCACCCCAGCTTCTATGAGAACAGCTGCTCTATCTCCACAGCCCTGGGGGACTCCCAAAACTGGAAGTCACACCCCCAAAGGAGTCTTTGAGTAAAGGATGGGAGAGATTGAGACCGGAAGTCCTCCCACCACCCCCAGCCAACCCCCTCCCTCTGTGCCACCTGGCACACCTCTGTTCTAGTGCACACCACACCGCATTACATTATCTGTTTACTTGTCTGTCTCTCCCACCACACTGTGAGTTCCTCAGGGTGGGAACTGTCTGACTCATCATCAACCATCCCCAGAGCCCGGCACAGGGCCGGGCACAGACTGAATTTAATTGAATTACATAAAAAGCCAAGTGTGGCTTCTTGGGTTTGAGGCAGCACCATTGAATGGGGAAGCTCCTAGGCTGAGTGTCCAAGAGACACTCGGCTTTGAATCCCCGCTTGGCTGTGTGACCTTGGGTGAGTCACTTCACCTCTCTGAGCCTCAGCTGCTTCCTCCATAAAATGAAATCTCTATATCAGAGCAAAGATTCGAGGACTCGGGGATTCAATCAGAATTTATTGAGTGCCCCTTGTGTGCTAAGCCCTGTCCTGGGCAATGGGATACAGTGGCAGATAGAAAGAGGCTGCCTTGTCCTCCTAAAGCTCACTGTCTGGCAAGAATGAAAAGCACTTGCCTGGCACGTAGAAATGATGCATATGCACAGGAGTTACCATCCTTCTCCTTCCCCGGCATAGTTCCTGACTCCTCTCCAGCAGCCTGTGCTTTCCCAGAGGTGGGGCAGTGGAGAGCCTTCAAGAGGGGGTTTGAGCCTAGGAGCTCTGCGTCTAGTCCGTTGTATCTAAGACCCTTTGCTACTGACCCCGGGGTGAAAGAAGACATGAGTCTGGGTCAGCCTCTGGGCTGGGGGCAAGAGACCTGGGTTCCACCTCTGGCTCTGTAGAGACCGTGTGTGTCTTTTTCCCTCCCTGGGCATCTCCATGAATAAGGCGCTGGCTGTGTCTCAGTGGTCCGGGTTTCAGCCTGCCCCCTGCCTTTCCTGGGCCCTGGGGATCCCATGACTGGCAATTCTGACAGCCTTATTCCTGGAGAGGCTTTCACCCTCGTGCTTGCGCCAGCCTGGAGGGCAGTGCAGAGGGTGGTAGATGAAAAGAGCTGACTGGACAGAGAACCGGCACCCACAAGAGTCAGCCAGAAGGACAGCTGAGCTTGTCATCAGCATGAACAGATGTGTGAGCTATAGACTGTCAGGTCTGGGGACAGGGGATGACTTTGGGACCCCTCAGTTCAGTCCTTCAAAGGGGGCTGAAGGGCATGGGAGTCTCACTGCAAAGTCAAATAAATCTGAGACTAGGGTCTGCTCTGCCAGGTACTGGCTGTGCAACCTGAATGTCTCTAAGCTGCAGTTCCCCCATCTGCAAAATGGAGGTGATAACAGCACCTGCCTCATGGGGCTATGGTATAAAGCCCTACTAAGAGCCTGGCATGCAGTAGGCACTAAGAAGCATGAGTCCTTTAATTATTTATTTATTTATTTATTTTAAGATAGAGTTTTGCTCTTGTTGCCCAGGCTGGAGTGCAGTGGCACAACCCTGGCTCACTGCAACCTCTGCCTCCTGGGTTCAAGTAATTCTCCTGCCTCAGCCTCCAGAGTAGTTGGGATTACAGGCACCCACTACCATGTCCAGCTAATTTTTTTGTATTTTTAGTTTCATCATGTTGGCCAGGCTGATTTCGAACTCCTGACCTCAGGTGATCCACCCACCTCGCCCTTCCAAAGTGCTGGGATTACAGGCGTGAGCCACCGTGCCAGCCTTTTTGTTGTTGTTGTTGTTGAGATGGAGTTTTGCTGTTGTGGTCCAGGCTGGAGTGCAATGGTGCCATCTTGGCTCACCACAACCTCCGCCTCCTGGCATTATAGGCATGAGCCACTGCACCCAACCCATGAGTCCTTTTCCTTGCTGCCTCCCTCCCCCGCTTCTTCAACCCTAGCCATATGGGGTCTGTGGAAGGGGAAGTGAGATGCTGCCCTGCCCCACAGCAGAAGGGAGGGGAGAAGTTACAGCTCTGTTTCCTGGGATCCACTCTGTGGGCACTGGACACATAGGCATGTAGGACACCCCATGCCTAAGTTTCTCCAGGACTGAATGGAGGTGCCCCTCCACTCAGTGGCTGAGTTGGGGCAGGGACTTCCTGTTGGCTCAAAACCAACACAGGACGTATCTAGGAGTTGATCCAGTCTCTTGGCAGCTCAGATGCATAAATTCTGTGACCCAGGGGACTTGAGGAAGAGTCTTTTCC
Source organism: Alouatta palliata (assembly GCA_004027835.1). Lineage (NCBI taxonomy): Eukaryota > Metazoa > Chordata > Mammalia > Primates > Atelidae > Alouatta > Alouatta palliata. The sequence continues at coordinate 21,882 of PVKV010026272.1, read as the reverse complement.
ACCTTTCTGGACTGCCATTTCCCCTTAGGGACCTGAAGCCCTTGGGCTAAGGAGTGGTGGTGCCAGCACTTTGGAGGGAGCTTTGGCTCTCCCAGGGCGGGACAGGTACCCCTGGGACAGAGGGAGCCCTCTCATATCTTGACCCTCCTTTTTATTTTTATTTTATTTTTATTTTTTTTAAGACGGGGTTTCAGGCTGGTCTTGACCTCCCAACCTCAGGTGATCCGCCCGCCTTGGCCTCCAGAGTGCTTGGATTACCGGCGTGAGCCACCGCGCCCGGCCTTTGACCCTCCTTTAACCTCCAACTCATTGCAGGGACTTCCTGCCTCGAGGATCTGGCATTGTCACCCGACGTCCCCTGGTCTTGCAGCTGGTCAATGCAACCACAGGTATGTGCCCTCCTTCATTAGCAGCCAGGTCTGCCCACTTCAGCCTTTCTGCCGTCCCCAAGCTGAGGGTCAGCCTGGCCACAGAACTTGCTTGCTGTGGGACTGTGGGCCTCGTTCCCCTTAGGGACAGTAAGGATCCAAATACACAATGGAGACGTGGGTGATTCCGCGTGGGTGTGTTTAGGGGGTTCTATTACTGGCGGGAGATGAAAACCCCCAGGTGGGGTTCCGGACCTTGATGCCTACTGCCCTTCCCCTGCCCGCTTCTGGGGCAGAATATGCCGAGTTCCTGCACTGCAAGGGAAAGAAATTCACCGACTTCGAGGAGGTGCGCCTGGAGATCGAGGCCGAGACCGACCGGGTCACTGGCACCAACAAGGGCATCTCGCCGGTGCCTATCAACCTCCGCGTCTACTCGCCGCACGGTGAGGACCCCGGCCCCGCCCCAACCTCTAAGAATCCTTTTTCTGGCCACGCCCCTTCGCGTGCCTTGCTTCTCCTGCAGACTCCGCCCCTAGAGCGACCCTGCCTCTGCCTCATCCTATTCCAAGCTCCACCCTGCCGTGATCCCACCCACTTCCGGTCACGCCTCCAACAGCAGCCGCTTTCTCCCAGAGATTTCCTAATCCCGCCCACCTGCCACCCTGCTCCCAAGAGGATCCTGTAAGCCTCCTCCCTATTCCTTAACCTCCCCACGGCCACGCCCCCCGCCTTGAGCCCGCCCTCTCACCGTCCTGTCCAGTGCTGAACCTGACCCTGGTAGACCTGCCCGGAATGACCAAAGTCCCGGTGGGGGACCAACCTCCCGACATCGAGTTCCAGATACGGGATATGCTTATGCAGTTTGTCACCAAGGAGAACTGCCTCATCCTGGCTGTGTCCCCTGCCAATTCTGACCTGGCCAACTCTGATGCCCTCAAGGTCGCCAAGGAGGTGGACCCCCAGGGTAGGTTCCCACCCAGTGGCCAATGCACAAAGCCCCAGGCTTGGGGGCTGTCTATTCTTAGTGTAAGGGGGAGCCTCTGAAGGGTCTAAGAATGGTGGTGGGATCAGATTTATACCTTTAAAAATCATTTTGGGGGTCGGGAATGGTGGCTCATGCCTGTAATCCCAGCACTTTGGGAGGCTAACGTGGGAGGATTGCTTGAGCCCAGGAGTTCGAGACAAGCCTGGGCAACAAAGTAAGTCCCCCATTTCTACAGAAAATTTAAAAATTAGCTGGGAGTCATGGTGCATGCTTGTGGTCCCAGTTACTCGGGAAGCTGAGGCGGGAGAATCACTTGAGCCCAAGAGGTCAAGGCTACAGTGAGCCCTAATTGCACCACTGCAGTCTAGCATTGGCAAGAGTGAGACTCTGTCTCAAAAAAAGAAAAAAAGGCCAGATGCAGTGGCTCACGCCTGTAATCCCAGCACTTTGGGAGGCCAACGTGGGAGAATCGCTTGAAGCCAGGAGTTGGAAACCACCCTGGCAACAAAGTGAGACCCCATCTCTAACAAATAAAAAAAAAAAGGCGAAGAATGAGGGCCAGGTGAGGTGGTTTATACCTGTAATCCCAGCACTTTGGGAGGCTGAGGCAGGCAGATCACAAGGTCAGGAGATCGAGACCATCCTGGCTAACATGGTGAAACCCTGTCTCTACCAAAAAAACAAAAAAATAGCCAGGTGTGGTTGAGGGCACCTGTAATCCCGGCTGCTCAGGAGGCTGAGGCAGGAGAATTGCTTGAACCCAGAAGGGGAGGCGGAGGTTGCAGGGAGCCAAGATCGTGCCACTGCACTCCAGCCTGGGTGACAGAGCAAGATTCTGTCTTTAAAAAAAAAAGAATAAATAAAAATCATTTTGACTACCCTGTGGAAAATGAATAAGGAGGGAAGAGAGGAAGCAGTGAGTGGGCAGGGGGCCAAGGAGAGCAGGGAGTTGGGAGTGGGAGTGCCTGGAATCCTGTGTGAGAGCCAGTGCAGCTATAGACGGCCCTCCCACTGGTACCCCCAGGCCAGCGCACCATCGGGGTCATCACCAAGCTGGACCTGATGGACGAGGGCACAGATGCCCGTGATGTGCTGGAGAACAAGCTGCTCCCCTTGCGCAGAGGTAAACAGGCCACACCCCTGACCCACTCCCCAGCCCTTCCCCGTCCCTCTCCTCCCCTTGAGACTGGTTGCCCTGCCCCTGATGCTGTTCACAGGCTACATTGGGGTGGTGAACCGGAGCCAGAAAGACATTGATGGCAAGAAGGACATCACGGCCGCCTTAGCTGCTGAACGAAAGTTCTTCCTCTCTCATCCATCTTACCGCCACTTGGCTGACCGTATGGGCACGCCCTACCTGCAGAAGGTCCTCAATCAGGTAGGCAACCAAGCCAGGATGGGGTCTGGGGAAACGACCGGGAGAACAGAATAATTTAAGTGTGTTTTGACAGTGACCAGCAGAGGTTAGCCTCCCTGGGGTGCAGATAAACAAACTGAGACTCAGAAAAGAGAAGCAACTTGCCCACAGCCCCACAGCCAGGTAGCAGCAAAGTTTTGCTGACCTTTCCCTGTCTAGGACCTGCCAGTCCCCAACACAGTGAAGACCAAGACCAATGTGGAGGGTGTCACGGGGAAGAGCTTGGGTTTGGGGACCAGGATTCAATTATACCTGGCTGAAGACCTTGACAGGGAATCCCAGGGGCTTCCCCAGGATATTTCTCCATCTGGAATGGAGAATGGGGCTTCCATAACTGAAGCATGTGTGCGTGTGTGTGTACATGTGTGTGTGCCTGTACACGTGTGTGTGTGTCTGTCTGTGTAGGCAAGACCTGTGTTCCAGTCCCAGCTTTGTCACTCCACCTCTGAGACACTCTCTGGTTCTCTGAGCCTCTCTTCCTTTCTTTCTTCTTTTTCTTTCTTTCTTTCTCTCTTTCTTTCTTTTTTTCTTCCTCCCTCCCTCCCTCCTTCCTTCCTTCTCTCTTTCCCTCTCTCTTCCTTTCTTTCTTTCTTTTTTAGATGGAGTCTCCCTCTGTTGCCCAGGATGTAGTACAATGGCCCCATCTTGGCTCACTGCAACCTCCACTTCCTGAGTCCAAGTGATCCTCCTGCCCCAACTCCCAAGTAGCTGGGACTACAGGCATGTGCCACCATGCCTGGCTAATTTTTTTGTATTTTTAGTAGAGACGGGGTTTCATTATGTTGGCCCAGCTGGTCTCAAACTCCTGACTTCGTGATCCACCTGCCTCGGCCTCCCAAAGTGCTGGGATTACAGGCATGAGCCACCATGCCTGGCTCTTTTTTTTTTTTTTGAGAAGGAGTTTCACTCATGTCACCCAGGCTGGAGTGCAATGGCACCATCTCGGCTCACTGCAATCTCTGCCTCCTGGGTTCAAGTGAATCTTCTGCCTCAGCCTCCCAAGTAGCTGGGATTACAGGCACACACCACGACGCCCAGCTAATTTTTGTATTCTTAGTAAAGATGGGATTTCACCATGTTGGCCAGGCTGATCTCGAACTCCTGACCTCAGGTGATCCGCCCACCCTGGCCTCCCAAAGTGCTGGGATTCCAGGTGTGAGCCACCATGCCCAGCCTCTGAGCCTCTATTTCTGCGTGTGTAAAATGGAAACAATGGGTGATCAGACTTGTTTCACAGAGTCATGATGGCTCAGGGAGATACGGTATGGGGGCACCTAGTGAGAATGTGTGCCAGAGCTTGACAGTGACCTTAAAGGAGGCTTTAAACAGAGGGTGCAGGGGGCAGTCCTCTGGCTACCCCTGCCCTAGATGCATGTCTAAAAATATCAAATTGGTCTGGGTCCAGTGGCTCATGCCTGTAATCCCACAACTTTGGGAGGCCGAGGCGGGTGGATCACTTGAGGCCAAAAATTCGAGACCAGTCTGGCCAGCATGGCAAAACCTTGTCTCTACTAAAAATACAAAATATTAGCTGGGTATGGTGGTGCATGCCTGTAGTCCCAGCTACTCGGGAGGCTGAGGCAGGAGAATCACTTGAACCCAGGAGGCTGAGGTTTTAGGTTGCAATAAGCCAAGATCGCACCATTTCACTGCAGCCTGGGTGACAAGGTGAAACTCCGTCCTAAAAAAAAGAAAAATAAACAAAAACAAAAATATTAAATTGGTCAAAAATCAGGAAATTTCAAATACAAATCCAGATTTCTGGTTTTATTGAAAATTATGCACTCATTAATTCAACTAACACACCTCTGCAATCTCCTTCTATGAACCGACTTTCCTGCCAGTGGCCCGGGTAGCAGTGGCAGGGCTGCCCTCCACAGCTCTCCACTTCACCACCTTCACGCAGTCCCCTGGCATCCAAGTTGCTGCCTGGCCCTGTGACCATCTGTCCTTAACCCTTTCCTCACCCCCACCCCCAGCAACTGACGAACCACATCCGGGACACACTGCCAGGGCTGCGGAACAAGCTGCAGAGCCAGCTGCTGTCCATCGAGAAGGAGGTGGAGGAGTACAAGAACTTCCGCCCTGATGACCCGGCACGCAAGACCAAGGCCCTGCTGCAGTGAGGCTCCCCCAGCTCCTGCTCCCATCACTGAATCCCCGCCCCTAGCCTCTCAGCACGGGGCTCTCCCAGGGTTCCCATCGCTGGGCTGCTCCCACCCCCTGAGGCCACACCACTTTCCCCCCAGGATGGTCCAGCAGTTCGCCGTAGACTTTGAGAAGCGCATTGAGGGCTCAGGAGATCAGATCGACACCTATGAACTGTCGGGGGGAGCCCGCATTAACCGAATCTTCCACGAGCGCTTCCCCTTTGAGCTGGTCAAGGTAGGTCAGGCAGCCCTGAGGACATGGCTCAGGACTCCCCCCACCCTTACTCAGGACTCTCTTCATGTGCTTTTGCTGACCCCTACCCCAGAGGCCTTGAAACCCAGCCCTGGGTGTGGGGTGGGCCCTGGCTTGACCTCTCAGGTAGCAGGACAGGCCCCGACCAGCCTTTTCTCTGCTTTTCTACACAGATGGAGTTCGATGAGAAGGAACTCCGAAAGGAGATCAGCTACGCCATCAAGAATATCCATGGCATTAGGCACGTATTGGGGCCTGGGAGGGGGGCTGAACCCCAGAAGCAGGGGGGCTAGGACAGAGGTGGAGGGAGTGATGAAGTGGGCCTCCCTCAGGAAGGACTGAGAGCTCTGGCCCCCAGTCCTCTCGACCCCCACTTTCTGGCTCCCTACGTGACAGGCTGCAGCTTGGGGAGGTGGACTGGGGTCACACCGCCTACTGCCACTTGCTGGGCCAATCGGGCACAGCCCAGGGCGCAGGTGGCCAGGGAAACACCCTCTGCGGCTGGGCCCATCCCCAGGGTGAGATAGCTCCCTCAGTGCCACCCGGGTGACCGGGCAAAGATGCTCAAACCACGAGGTAGGCACTACGGTGGAGCATCAAGGTATGAGGCTCTGTTATTTTATGATGACCTGGGACTTTGAAACCCTCCAGACCCTCCTGTATTCACATTAGCCCAGAGTCAGCCCCATTCCACCCGACCGCCCTTCTTCTGGGCAACCCGTGGAGCAGGAAACAGGATTGGGAGGTGGACTCCGTTCCTTAAAAGCTTAGATCCCCTTCAGGGACACAGACCTACACGGTGTTCATCCAGCACATCCACTGGGCAGGAAAATTTAAAGCACCTACCACATGCCAGGCAGTGAACAAGACCCAGTGCCCCCTGCTCTCATGCAGGCTCATTTCCGAGGGTTGGCTTGGAATTTACTTCCTGACAACTGCGCTGGCCAATTCACAGAAGAGAGATCGCTCCCCTAGTCTTAAAACAGAACACTTGGCCGGGCGTGTTGGATTACACCTGTAATCCCAGCACCTTGGGAGGCCGAGGCGGGCAGATCACCTGAGGTCCGGAGTTGGAGACTAGCCTGACCAACATGGATAAACCCCGTCTCTACTAAAAATACAAAATTAGCCGGGTGTGGTGGTGCATGCCTGTAATCCCAGCTACTTGGGAGGCTGAGGTAGGAGAATCGCTTGAACCCAGGAGGCAGAGGTTGCGGCCAGATGAGACTGCACCATTGCCTCGCGGCAAGAACAAACTCCGTCTCAAAAACAAAACAAAACACTTTATTCCTGGAAAGGCTCTTATGGAGACCCCAGTTTGGCAATTTTCAAGCCATTTCTGGCCATAGAACCTTCCGTATGCACAAACCCTTACGAGGAAGCAGGACTTCTATATCAGATACGCAATCCTCTCCACCACCTGGTCTTGCCCCAAAGAGCCTCAATTAAAAGCCCTTCATTAGAACCCCTCCCTCCCGTTTTACAGCTGGGGGCACTGAGGCCCAGAGAGGGGTAGTCAAGGGCCCCTTGGGCAGAGTTCATGGGTTTGGGGAGGGGCCTTGGCCTGGCTCTCCTGGCCGGCACTGGCCTGTGACACTGTGCCCTTCTCCCGCTCCGGGCGTTCAGAACGGGGCTGTTTACCCCAGACATGGCCTTTGAGACCATTGTGAAAAAGCAGGTGAAGAAGATCCGAGAACCGTGTCTCAAGTGTGTGGACATGGTTATCTCGGAGCTAATCAGCACCGTTAGACAGTGCACCAAGAAGGTAACCCGGCGGCCGGGCCAGCCCCCACCGCCTCTGCCCTGCCCTGCACCGCTGCCAGGCGCTCCTTCCCCACATCCCCACCTGCCTCCTCGGTAGCATGTACAGACCTCAGCGGGGTGGGGAGGCAGGCCACAATGACCAGGAGAGAATGTGCCTCTGAGGGGACCTCACCCATCCCTGGCTCCCAGGCCTGGGGACCCAGGGATTGGACATGGGTGAGATGGGGATGATGGCTGACTGTTTACCCCAAGAGCCCACCAACAGCTCCCCCAGCTCAGAGAATAGGGCTTGAGGGGACCCTGAGCCCCCTCCCTGCCCTCAGAGGTGTCATCTTTGGGAGCTCCCGGTAGGGGTCTGGAGAAACCATGGCCATGGAGACAGATGAAGTGCAGGGCCTTCTTGGGCACTGCTCGGTGGGCCTGGGTGGCCAGAGGGGTGCTGAGGACCCGGGACTAGCAGGAACCCTGGCTCCCCGCTGTCCTTCATGCTCCCCATCCTCACCTCACCCTCACTCAGGACCCTCACGCAGGGCGTCTCCCTCCCTTCCATCTACATCTGGCCTTCCAGGGACAGAGCCCTTCTCCCATGTGCCCCACCATCCAGGCCTCACAAAACCATGCAGGGAGGCAGGACAGGGAGGACAGTGCCCATTTCACAGCACAAACACCGAAGCTCTAGGAGATCAAGTTTGCCCGAGGTCACAGTCACCAGTAGGTGGCAAAGCTAGTACTTGAAACCACAGCTCTGGACTCCAAGTCCAGTGCTCCTTGATTCCATCTTCCAGCCGCCCTTCCTTTCCTCTCCCTACTGCTGCCCCAGCCCCTCTCTATCTCTACCTCCACTCTTTCTGTCTTTCCTCCTCTCTTTCTATCTTTTGGTTCCACCAAACCCCTATGGAGGAGAGGCAAGGAATGCCCCTTGAAGGGAAAGGGAGGGGCAGGACTAGAGCAGGGAGCTGCAGAATGGAGATCAGGGTGCTGTGCTGCAACCCCAGGAGGCGGCCTCTGCACCATGGTTTATGGGAGTGGCGCCCCCTGGAGTTGTGCAGTGCATGGCCTGGGCAGCTGGAGTGGCAACCCTAGAGAGCAGGAATGGTGCTGAGCTTTGGAGTCAGGGTGAAGCAAATTCCGGGGCACTGGGAAGCCTAGAATTGAACAGGATGGGTGGGTGAGGTCCTGGCCTTGTCCTGGCCTAGGTCAGCTCCTTAGGAGAACGCAAGGCTGTGGACGAACATGGCACTGGGAGAGAGCAGGCAGCCTCACAGGCTGAGGAGCAGGGGAGCATCCCTGGGGCGAGAATCTGAACTCAGTAGGGGTCTTGTACTGAGCAGGGGCTTGGTCCCTCTTACCCCGGCCATACCCACGGAGCCCAGGGGATGCTTGGCAGCACCTGGGAGGTGCCGACCCCGGGTGGCGAGGGAGGGCCGGTTCCACGCTCACATTGTCTTCTGTTCTCTCTCTCTCTTTATCTGTGTCGGTGTCTCTCTCTCTTCCCCATGCCCGTGCCATCCTCTCCACCCCTGAATTCCTGTCCCTGTTTGGCTTTCACCCACTTCTCCTCCCCACCCGCGGCTGCTCCTCCTCCTGTCCCCACCTCCTCCCTGGGTGCAGGACGGGCCTCTTCACACCTGACCTCGCTTTTGAAGCCACAGTGAAAAAGCAGGTGCAGAAGCTCAAAGAGCCCAGTATCAAGTGTGTGGATATGGTAGTCAGTGAGCTCACAGCCACCATCAGAAAGTGTAGCGAAAAGGTATGACGGCCGCCTGGGCGGGGCTGGACCTGGCCGTCCATTCCTTGTGGTCATGGCCTCCCGTGGGCAGAAAGATCTGCCGAGCAGGCCTCACGGCTACCCACAGGGACCCAGCCCTAGTGTTTCCCACCAGTTTCTAACCCTGGGTACTTGCCCCCATCCCTGCCAGAAGACTACTCCAACCCAAGCATCCTTGGTGGCACCTTTGCATCAATAAGAATGCCAGCGATGAAGATGATGTTAAGGAGATGGCAGCTGTTTATTGAGCACCTACTATGTGCCAAGCAAGGATAAGTGTTTGCCCTTCCTATCTGACTCAGTCCTCTCAACCACCCTAAGAAGTGGGCGGTGTTGTTATTCCCATTTTGCAGATGGCAGAACAGAGTCTCAGAAAGGAGAAGCAGATTGTGATGCAGATTTAGGAAGGTCAGAGGAAGGGGTCTGAGGTCAGGGCCTCCTGGGCAGGGGGAGCTGTCCTGGTTCCTCAAAACCAGTTTGCCTGAAAGCATATTAGATTTCTCACTTTACAATAATCCATGCGCGATAGACAGGGGCGGCCTCTTTTGAGTTGTCTGTGACTTTTTAGATGCCTTTTTCCTATTTGTCCGCTTTTAGGCATTTTGAGGGTTTTTAGCCAGGTTGTCTAAAGCAGTTCCTCCCAGAGGAGTGCAAGAGAATTGCCTGCAGGAGCTTCTGCCGCAGGCTGAATCAGAGGTGCTGGTGGGTAGCCAGGCCTCACCTGTGTCTGCAGGACTTCCCTATGTGGGTGGGTGGAGGCACATCCACCTTAGTATCGAGTTTCAAGTAAGCATCAATCATCTCCAGTCCTTTTCTGTTTTTTCTTTTTTGATGGAATCTTGCTCTCTAGCCCACACTGGAGTGCAGTGACGCCATCTTGACTCACTGCAACCTCCACCTCTTGGGTTCAAGCGATTCTCCTGCCTCAGCCTCCCGGGTGGCTGGGATTACAAGCATGCACCACCACGCCCGGCTAATTTTTGTATTTTTAGTAGAGATGGGTTTCGCCACGTTGGCCAGATTGCTCTTAAACTCTCGACCTCGTGATCCGCCTGCCTTGGCCTCCCAAAGAGCTGAGATTACAGGTGTGAGCCACTGCGCCCGGCCGGTCTTATGCCCTTTAACTGCAGAACTGTGGCATGATTTATATGTTCAATGTCCTCTTGAGGGACATTTAAGTTTCAACTTTTTGCTTTTTTTTTTTTTGCCTTCACAAACGTTGCTGCAATGAACATCTTTATAGATGTATTTTTAGTATTTATCCCTTTGTTTCTTTCTTTCTTTTTTAGAAATAGGGTTTTGCTCTGTTACCCAGTATGGAGTGCAGTGGTACCATTATGGCTCACTGCAGCCTCAAACTGGGCTCAAGCCAAATCAAGCGATCCTCCCCACTCAGCCTCCCAAGTAGCTGAGTCTACAAGCATGCACCACCATACACAGCTAATTTTTTTGTTTTTTGGGAGTTTTTTTGAGACAGAGTTTCACCCTTGTTGCCCAGGCTGGAGTGCAATGATGCCATCTCAGCTCACTGCATCCTCTGCCTCCTGGTTCAAGCAATTCTTCTGCCTCAGCCTCCGGAGTAGCTGGCATTACAGGCACCCACCACCATGCTCAGCTAATTTTTTTTTTTTAGAGATGGGGTTTCACTATGTTGGCCAGGCTGATCTTGAACTCCTGATCTCAAGTGATCCACTGGCCTTGGCCTCCCAATGTGCTGGGATTACAGGCGTGAGCCACTGGCTCAGCTAATTTTGTGTGTGTGTGTGTGATGGAGTCTCACTCTGTCGCCCAGACTGGAGTGCAGAGGGGCCATCTTGGCTCACTGCAACCTCCGCCTCCCAGGTTCAAGCAATTCTTCTGCCTCAGCCTCCCGAGTAGCTGGGGTTACAGGCATGCACCACCACACCCAGCTAATTTTTGTATTTTTAGTGGAGACAGGATTTCACCATGTTGGCCACGCCAGTCTTGAACTCCTGACCTCAAGTGATCTACCCCCACTTGGCCTCCCAAAGTGCTGGGATTACAGGCATGAGCCACCCCTCCCAGCCTGATAATTTTTTTGTTAAGACAGGCTCTTACTACGTTGCCCGGGCTGCTCTTGAACTCCAGGCCTTAAGCAGTCCTCCTGCTTCAGCCTCCCAAAATGCTGGGGTTACAGGCATGAGCCACCGCCTGGCATCAGTCCCTTCTTGATGGACTTTTGGGTTGTTTCCAAATTTTACCATAATTATTGCTTCCCTTTTGGAATGAGAGTCAAAGTGTTTCATGGTTTTTAAATGTTTTATGTCTAGTAATCAACCTTCTAGGAATCTATCCTAAGGAAACAATCCTAGACAAAGAAAAGCAAAACTCTGTCCACAGAGATATTCATCGTCAGGTTATTTAGAATATTGAAAAACTAGAGACTATCTAAATGTTCACCAATAGGAAAATGGTTAAGTAAACTGTGATAAATCTATTCAATAGAATATTATGCACCCATTAAGAATATTTATATAGGCTGGCGCCACAGCTCACACCTGTAATCCCAGCACTTTGGGAAGCTGAAGCCGGAGGATTGCTTGAGGCCAGAAGTTTGAGACCCGCCTGGGCAACACAGCAAAACCCTATCTCTACAAATTTTTTTTTCAAATTAGCCAAGCGTGGCAGTGTGCACTTGCAGTCCTTGCTACTTGGGAGACTGAGGCAGGAGGATGGCTTGAACCCAGGAGTTCAGTTGCACCACTGCACTCCTGGGTTGTTTTATTCTTGTCTCTAAAATAAAAAAGAAGTTAGAGACCAGCCTGGGCAACATTGTAAGACCCTGTTGCTACAAAAAATTAGCTGGGCATGGTGGCACATGCCTGAAGTCCCAGTTACTCAGGTGGCTGAGATGGGAGGATTGCTCGAGCCTGGGAGGTGGAGGCTGCACTGAGCTGTGACTGACCACACCACTGCACTCCAGCCCAGAAGACAGAACAAAAGCCTGTCTTATATCTTTTTTTTTATATTTAATTTTTATTTATTTTTTTAAAGATGGGATTTCACCATGATGGTCAGACTGGTCTGGAACTCCTGACCTCAGGCGATCCACCCACCTCGGCCTCCCAAAGTGCTAGGTTACAGGCGTGAGCCACCGCGCCTGGCATCTTTTATTTATTTATTTTTTTAAAGATGGGGTTTCACCATAATGGCCAGGTTGGTCTTGAAGTCCTGACCTCAGGTGATCCGCCCACCTCGGCCTCCCAAAGTGCTAGGATTACAGGCGTGAACCACCGTGCCCGGCCCAAGCCTGTCTTAAAAAAAAAAAAAAAAAAAAAAAGTTGGCCAGATGTGCTGGCTCACGCCTGTAATCCCAGCACTTTGGGTGGTCGAGTTAGGTGGATCACCTGAGGTCAGGAGTTTGAGACCAGCCTGGCTAACATGGTGAAACCCCGTCTCTACTAAAAATACAAAAATTAGCCAGGCGTGCTGGTGCGTGCCTGTAATCCCAGCTACTCAGGAGGCTGAGGCAGGAGAATCACTTGAACCCAGAAGGCAGAGGTTGTAGTGAGCTGAGCTCACACCAGCCTGGGTGACAGAGAGAGACTTCATCTCAAAAAAAGATGAGATTGGCCGGGCGTGGTGGCTCATGCCTGTAATTCAAGCACTTTAGAGGCCAAGGCGGGCGGATCACCTGAGGTCGGGAGTTCAGGACCAGCCTGACCAACATGGTGAAACTCTGTCTTAAAAAAAATAAAATAATAAAATAAAAGATGGGATTTACTTGTCCCTCCACAGTGTACTGTGGGGGAAGAAAAACAAAGCGGGTTTCAGAAAAGAATGTATGGTATTTTGGAGAAAAAATAATGTATGTGAAGGATAAAATCCCAAAGGCATATTCACCATTGGAATCTTTCACTTCACAAATTTTATTTATTTTTTTATTTTATTTCATTTTTGAGATGGAATCTCGCTCTGTTGGGTAGGCTGGAGTGCAGTGGTGCGATCTTGGCTCACTGCAACCTCTGCCTCCTGGGTTCAAGCGATTCTCCTGCCTCAGCCTCCTGAGTAGCTGGGACTACAGGCTAGGGCCACTATGCCCAACTAATTTTTTTAGTACAGATGGGGTTTTACCATGTTGGCCAGGATGGTCTCGATCTCTTGACCATGATCCGCCCACCTCGGCCTCTCAAAGTGCCGGGACTACAGGCGTGAGCCACCGCGCCCGGCCCTATTTATTATTACTATTATTATTATTATTATTATTACTTTGAGACAGAATTTTGCTCTTGTTGCCTAGGCTGGAGTGCAATGGCACGATCTCGGCTCACTGCAACCTCTGCCACCCGGGTTCAAGCAATTCTCCTGCCTCAGCCTCCCAAGTAGCTGGGATTACAGGTGCCCACCACCACACTCAGCTAATTTTTTGTATTTTTAGTAGAGATAGAGTCTCACCATGTTGGCCAGGCTGGTTTCGAACTCCTGACCTCAGGTGAACCACCCACCTCAGCCTCCCAAAGTCCTGGGATTACACGTGTGAACCACTGTGCCTGGCCCACTTCACAAATTTTAGTCATGCTCTAATCTTTTACAGTGAGTCTGTGTGATTTTTTTTTTTTTCTTTTTCTTTTTGAAACAGTGTCTTGCTCTGTCACCTAGGCTGGAGTGCAGTGGCACAATCTCAGCTCACTGCAACCTCTGCCTCCTGGGTGCAAGCAATTCTCATGCCTCAGCCTCCTGAGTAGCTGAGATTAAAGGCATGTGCCATTATGCCTGGCTAATTGTTGTATTTTTAGTAGAGATGGGATTTCACCATGTTAGCCAGGCTGGTCTAGATCTCCTGACCTCACGTGACCCACCCTCCTTGGCCTCCCAAAGTGCTGTAATTACAGGTGTCAGCCACTGCACCCTGCTGTCTGTGATTTTTGGGAGCCGAAAAAAATGATCAACAAATATTTGAAAAGGAAAGCTTTGGCCTAAAAGGAGGAAAATTATACTTTTGCCTTTTGATTTGTTTAGTGGATCATAATTATTTTCTTTATAGACAAAAGTCACCCATCTTTGTATATATATTTTTCCTCCCCTCAAGTTTTCTAAGTTTAGCAAGCCACTTCTGCCAGAGGTTTAATAAGTGTTAATAAGTGAACTCTCATTACTCCTAACGCTGCTGGAATTAGAGTTACCATCTCTGAGTGAAATCTAGAGTTTAATGTTGGGCACAGGGTATGTTGCTCAGTCCTCTCAACAGTATTAGGAGGGAAGGGGCCATTACTACTCCATTTTCCACATGGAGAAACTGAGGCTCAGAGCAGTCTGGTCACTTTTCTAAGGAGAGTCAGCAGACAGTGGCTGGCTTTGAACCCAGGGCCAAATGGCTCCAGGGGCTGTGTCCCTGACCGCTAACCCATTGGGCTCCAGGCTGACTGCCCCCTCAGCCAAGGACTGAGAGGGGAAAGTTCCTTTTGAAAAGCTGGCAAAACGTCCTGGAAATGCTCAGAGGCAGCCAGAATGGAAAAAGATGCTCAAAGGGAACAGAACTTCTCAAAGGGGCGGAGGCTGCCCTGCCATGGGTGACACGTGGAAAACTTGAGAAATGTGACATCCAGGCGGTTAGTGGGAGAATTGGTCATGCTCTTTGGCAAATTGCTCCTTCCTCCTCCCTCCTTCTCCCCGATCCTCCAAACTCTGCCCGGGGAGGGAGCACTTGGGACCACCTCAGAAGAGGCCTGGTGGCAGTGACCCAGTCCAAAATCTCTGCCCAGACTTGGAGACTGCAAAGAGCGGGAACCCTTCCTTGAGCCTCAGGAGCAGTGGAGTCCGCAGGGCCCCTGTAGCCACTGTTTTTAAGCCCCTGGTCTCAGGCTGCTTCTCCCCCAAGTCTCCTGAGCTTGGCCACATTAGCCACACCCTTGGCACAGCCATGGAATGATGAGTAGGATGTGGGCATCCCTCATGTCGGCATCCTGGGTCGACATCTAGGGCACCACTTTCTCCCCATCCTCCTGCCTCTCCCGATGCCCCCTCCTCAAACCTTGGCCTCCATCCTGCCCTCAGGATCACCACCTGTGACTCAGGCACACCAATCCCTAGGCCTCTTCCTCCACTGGGGGACCCACCTGACGGGCCTGATCCAGCCACAGGAAGGAGGATGAGGAACACTCCCAGCTTTGCCCCTTCATGCTGCCTGGGCCCCAGGTGGCCACCAAGTGGGGAGGGTGGGCCTGCGGGATCGGAGCTCATGGGGGTAGGCTCCCACCGTCAGAGGCGCATTGAGTCTCCTCCCCTGGAAGAGCTGATCATGGTTCAGAGGGCAGAGGACCCTGTGCCACTCACCCTGGCATCCATCCTTCATTCATTCCCTCATTCTCCAACATGCCCTCTTCCAGCACTGTCCATGGCCCTGGCCCTTCCCTAGTCCTGCCTCGGGGGCAGTTGCAATCCAGTTGATTGGAGGAGGTGGAGTGGGACTAGTGAGGCCCCTAATTCAGCTCTCGGGCAGTTGGGGCAGGCTCTCTGGAGGAGCGGAAGTGCAATGGAACCTCGTAGTCCAGTGAATCACCTGGGCTGTGTCCAGAGCCCAACTGAGCTGAGGGCATGATTCACAGGCAGAGGGGGCAGGCTTGGAGCAACTTCCCCTCCAGCCTCCCTTAATAAGAACCCGGGGGAAAGGGGTGCTGCTGGGCTCTCACCCCTAGGGAGTTGGGTCGAGACAGTGTGGCTGGCCAGAGCCGCACAGATGTGGCTGGGGATGGTGGTGCCAGGCAGGGGCATGCAAGGGAGACAGAGCTGGGTGGATTCCACCAAGAGGGCAGGGCCCAGCCAGGCCCCGCGGGGTACTGCTCATGCTGCTAGCCCCCGCCTCGCATGTCCCCCAGGCCTCGCATGCTTTTGCCTGTGGTCCTGCATGTCCTCTGGTGTGACCGCTGGTTTTCCCCTGAACCCCTTCCCTGGCTCTGACAAGGAGCATTGCCTGTCCCCAGCCTGACTCAGGAGGCCAACTGGCACCTTGGGCCCTGTTCTCCCCCGATTCCTCCTGGATAGGAATCCGGAGGCTATCCTCTGCCCAATTCCCCATCTAGCTGTCCCTCCACGCCTTTAGGAAGGCACAGGGTAGCCCCGAGGATGAGGGAACACCTTGGGAGCTCACGGTCCCCAGAGGCCACGACCTAACCAGTCTGCGGGGCAGGCTGGTTCCCACAGCCTTTCTCCCATGGGAACCGCCCCTGTCCCCTGAAGTAGCCCAGGTAGGCCAGTGAAGAAGGCCTGGAACCAGGAAGACCCTTGAATCGCCAATTGGAGCCCACACTTGGGGGAAAGAGGTGGTCGTGACTTGGTGCCATCAGCGTCCTGGGATCCCGGTCTCTGTTCCCCGCGTCGTGGGCGTTCTGTGTGTGCCTCCCACCCTGCGCCGCGGATCCCTGGACTCATGGGGTGTGGGTGCTCCCTGCCCATGCCCTCTGTGTACGTGGCTTTCTGCCCTCCTGCCCTTCCCCAGCTGCAGCAGTACCCACGGCTGCGGGAGGAGATGGAGCGCATCGTGACCACCCACATCCGGGAGCGTGAGGGCCGCACCAAGGAGCAGGTGAGCCCGGCAGCACCTGGTCTGCCAGACCCTTCCACTCCTGGTCCTGGAGATGCTTCCTTCCTTCTGCCTCTTCTGTCTCTGTCTTCCTGTCTCTCATACTGACTCTCTGCTTCTCTCTCTTTTTTACTGTAGTGAAATACACATAACATAAACTGTGCCACTTTAGCCATGCTTAAGTGCACAGTTCAGCGACACTAAGTACATTTGCATTGTCGCACAGCCCTTACCAACATCCATCCACAGAACTCTTTCCTTTTTCTTTTTTTTGAGACAGAGTCTCGCACTATCGCCCAGGCTGGAGTGCAGTGGCATGATCTCAGCTTACTGCATCCTCCACCTCCTGGGTTCAAGTGATTCTTTGTCTCAGCCTCCTGAGTAGCTGGGATACAGGCGTGCACCACCACGCCTGGGTAATTTTTGTATTTTCAGTAGAGATGAGGTTTCACCATGTTGGCCCGGCTGGTCTCCAACTCCTGACCTCAAGTGATCTACCCGCCTCAGCCTCCCAAAGTGCTGGGATTACAGGTGTGAGCCACCGTACCTGGCCCATGGAACTCTTTGCATCTTGCAAAACTGAAACTGTCCCCATGTTACAATAACACCCATTCCCTGCTCCCCCAGCTCCCAGCAGCCACCATGCCACCATTCTACTTTCTATTGCTATGAATTTTTTTTTTTGAGATGGAGCCTCGCTCTGTTGCCTATGCTGGAGTGGCATGAACTTAGCTCACTGCAACCTCTGCTTCCCGGGTTAAAGCGATTCTCCAGCCTCAGCTTCCTGAGTAGCTGGAATTACAGGGGCGCACCACCACACACAGCTAATTTTTTATATTTTTGGTAGAGATGGGGCTTCACCGTGTTGGCCAGAGTGGTATCGAACTCCTGACCTCAAGTGATCCACCCGCCTCAGACTTCCAAAGTGCTGGGATTACAGGTGTGAGCCACTGCACCCGGCCTGTCTCTATGAATTTGACTTTTCTAGGGACCTCATGTAAGTGGAGTCATACAGTATCTATCACTTAGCATAATGTCTTCCAGGTCATCCGTATTGTAGCATGTGTCAAAAGCTCCTTTCTTTTTTTTTTTTTTTTTTTTTTTTTTGAGACAGAGTCTCATTCCATCACCAGGCGCCAGGCTGGAGCGCAGTGGCGCAACCTCGGCTCACTGCAACCTCCGCCGCCCGGGTTCGAGCAATTCTCCTGCCTCAGCCTCCCGAGTAGCTGGGACTACAGGCGCGCGCCACCACGCCCAGCTAATTTTTTTGTATTTTTAGTAGAGACGGGGTTTCACCATGTTGACCAGGATGGTCTCGATCTCTTGACCTCGTGATCCGCCCGCCTCGACCTCCCAAAGTGCTGGGATTACAGGCGTGAGCCACTGCGCCCGGCCAAAAGCTCCTTTCTTTTAAAGGTTGAATAATATTCCATTGTATGGATGGACTACACTTTGTTTATTCATGTGGGTTGTTTCTACCTTTTGGCCGTTGTTAATCACGCTGCTATGAAGATGAGTGTACAAATATCTGAGTCCCCACTTTCAACCCTTTGGGGTATATACCTAGAAGTGGAAGTTCTGGGGCATAGGGTAGTTCTATGCTTACTTTTTTTGGAGACAGCGTCCCGCTGTGTTGCCCCTGCTAGGCTGGAGTGCAGTGACATGATGATCATGGTTCACTGTAGCCTCAACCTCCCAGGCTCAAGCGATCCTCCGACTTTAGCCTCCCAAGGATCTGGGGCTACAGATGCATGCCACTATGCCTGACTAATTTTAAAATCTTTTGCAGACACGGGGGTCTCACTATGGTGCCCAGGATGGTCTCCAACTTCTGGGCTTAAGTGACCTGCCTCGGCCTCCCAAAGCGCTGGGATTACAGGCGTGAGCCGCCCCGCCCGGCCTAGTCTGACTTTCTTCACTTTCTGGCAGTCTACCTTCTCGTCCTCTCTTTGGGCCTCTCTTTGTCTATTTGCTGTTTCTCTGGGTCACATTCTACGCCTCATAGCCACCCTGACCTTTATGTCATCGTTCATCAACTATTCATTCCTTCCTTCCTTCCTTCCATCACAAACATAGCCACTGAATGCTGCCTCTGAGCTGCACAGAGCTGAGGTGAGCAGAGCCCATCGTGGGCCTTACGGAGCTCAGAGGCTAGTCCTCCTTCCTCGTCCATGTCTGCCACGCCCCTGCCTGTCTGCTGTAGCCCCCTCTGGCTCCCATTTCCCATTTCCTGTTTTCAAACGTCATTCCATGATGATGCCATCTGCATTCATTCACGTTTTTGTTGTTGATGTTGTATTTTTAAAGTCTTATTGATTGCTTTTTAATTACAAAAGTAATAAATAAAACATTCAATCAGTATAGAAGTGGTTAAATTACAAGGAGATAACCCTCCATTCACTCTTCCCCACCCCCAGTTCCTCCCAAAAAATAACCATTAGTAACAGTTTGGGGCTCTGCACAGTGGCTCATACCTGTAATCCCAGCACTTTGGGAGGCCTAGGTAGGAGGATTACATGAGCCCAGTAGTTTGAGACCAGCCAGGGCAACATGGCAAGACCAACCCCGTCTCTACCAAAAATTTTAAAAACTAGCTAGGCGAGGCGGCATGCACCCAAAGTCCTAGCTACATAGGAGGCTGAGTTGGGAAGATTGCTTGAGCCCAGGAAGTGGAGGCTGCAGTGAGCTGTGATCATGCCACTGCATTCCAGTATGGGTAACACAGTAAGATGGTGCGTCAGTAATACCCCAAAAAGCAAAACAGTTAATGTGTCACCTTACAGTCATATGCACTCACACACACACACACACACACACACACACACACACACACAAAATCCAGATTCCATCTTTATCCTAAATCACAAGCCTGCTGTGTGCCTTGTCTTTTTCCCCTGAAGATAATCCAGATAGCTAACATCTGTTGAGTATCTCATCTCCTGTGTCTTCACCAGTTCTAAGAGGCAGAAATGCTACGTTTGTGGACTTTGAGGCTCATTGAGGACAGGCCCCAAGCTCACAGGAAGCCGTGGGGCTTGGGTCCGAACCTGGCAGTCTTTAACCCATCTGGAAAGTCATTCTCATCACTACTCAATTCCAAATCTGTTCACGCTTAATCATTTGTGAGGCTCTTCCCAGGCTGGAACTTACACGTTGTCCTTGCCCTTTTTTTTTTTTGAGACAGAGTCTCACTCAGTTGCCCAGGCTGGAGTGCAGTGGCTCGACCTTGACTCACCACAACCTCCGACTCCCAGGTTCAAGCCATTCTCCTGCTTCAGCCTCCCGAGTAGCTGTGACCACAGGCGCACACCACCATGCATGGCTAATTTTTGTATTTTTGTAGAGACGGGGTTTCGCCATTCTGGCCAGGATGGTCTCGAACTCGTGACCTCAAGCCATCTGCCTGCCTCAGCCTCCCAAAGTGCTGGGATTATAGGCATTAGCCACCCTACCCCGCCAGACCTTGTTCTTTTGAACAGTGGCAGGGTGCTTTCTTGTCTAGAGAGTATCATAATCTATTTCACCCTCTGATGGCCACTGGCTTGCTCCCAATGTTTCTCTGCTACAAACTGTACTACTTTGAATACTCTGGCTCATGTATCTTTGCTCACTTGATGAATTTATCTGTAAGATATAATTCTGGAAGTGAGTCTGTGCATTATTTGTTTGTTTGTTTGTTTGTTTGAGATAGGATGCTGTGACGTCCAGGCTGGAGTACAGTGGTGCCATTATGGCTCACTGCAACCTCTGCCTTCCTAGGCTCAAGCGATCCTCCCACCTCAGCTTCCTGAGTAGCTGGAACCACAGGCATACGCCACCACACCTGGCTAATTTTTCTATTTTTTATAGACAGGGTTTCTCCATGTTGCCCAGGTTGGTCTTGAATTCCTAGGCTCAAGTGATCCTCCTGCCTCAGCCTCCCAAAGTGCTAGGATTACAGGTGTGCACCACCACATCTGGCCCTGTGCATTTTAATGTTGTTAAATATTGCCAAACTGCCCTCCGAGAAGGTGATACTGATTTACACTTCCACCAACAATATAAAAGAGAGCTCACCTCCAACACTTGTGTCACACTGACCGTTTTAAAAGCCACATTATTTTAACCTTCATTTCTTTATTAAGGAGGGTAAGCACTTTTTACATATCCATACTGGTTGTATGCATTTCTTCTAGGAATTGTTCATCATATTCTTTGACTATTTCGATTTGTTATTTTTTTTCTTCTTTCCTCTTCTCTTCTCCTCCCTTTTCTTTTCCTTTCTTTTCTTTCAGCGTTTTGGTCTGTCTTTGAGGCTGGAGGGCAGTGGTGCAATCTTAGCTCACTGCAGGCTCAACTTCCTGGGCTCAATCAGTTCTCCCACCTCAGCCTCCCAAGTAACTGGGACTACAGGCGCATGCCACCACACCTGGCTAACTTTCATATTTTTTGGTAGAGACAGGTCTCCCTATGTTGCCCAGACTGGTCTTGAACTCTTAGACTCAAGCAATCCTCCCACTTCCACCTCCCAAAGTGCTGGGATTACAGGTGCGAGCCACCGCAGCCAGCTTTTGTCTTTCACTGGTGGTAGGAGCTGTATTTATTATGGATGCGAACCTTCTATGTGTGCTGCAAGAGTTTTTCTCCCAGTTTGCCCTGCGTTTTAAAACTTTGTGGTGTCTTTTCCGCTTGCCCACCAACCTGTGTATCCTTGAAGGTCATGCTTCTCATTGATATTGAGCTGGCTTACATGAACACCAACCATGAGGACTTCATAGGCTTTGCCAAGTGAGTGCTCCCCCTGGGCAAAAAGTGAGTACTCCCTGGGCAAAAAAGGTGACACGTGTGTGTGTGTGTGTGTGTGTGTGTGCGTGTGCGTGTGCGTGTGCGTGCATGTGTATGTATGTATGTGTATGTGTATAGAGCCTAGGTCTGCTAGGTTAACCCTCTGGGTCCTGTGCTCACTGAGCAGTGGGCAGTAGAGCTGGACCTTTTGAGAGGAGAAGTTCTGAGACTCCTCCCCTCCCTCCCATTAGTGCTCAGCAGAGGAGCAACCAGATGAACAAGAAAAAGACTTCAGGGAACCAGGTGAGTGGTCCCCAGCACCCCAGCCCGAGGGATGGAGGGTGCCGGAAGGATGCCAGACTCTGAGAGCTCCCTCCTCTGAGGGGAAGAGTCCCACGGGGGCCAGGGAGCTGTCAGCTGCCAGCCACAAACCTCCCACTCTGCCTCAGTAACCCTCTCTCCTCTCTCCCCGATGCCTCTCGTGGTTGCTATGGTCACCTGTTTGCAGGATGAGATTCTGGTGAGTACCAGGACTGGGGCTCTCAGCTTGTGTAGCAAGGGGAGGACGGGCTGTTGGCCGTGGGGATCTGCAGTGGGTAGGAGGGCACCCTTTGGCTGAAGCTGCTTGTACACACCAGCCCCTGGCGTTTCACACCTGCCCTCAGGCCAGAAGCAGGCCCAGCGACACGCACAGCCTCTTCCACCCGTCCATCCCTGTGCACCAGCCAAGTACCTACTTCAGGCAGAGCTAGACAGTGTGGGGCTGGGTGGTTGAGAAGGCTGGGCCTGGCATGTTTAAGGTGCTCCTTAAACGTTGGATGAATAAATGCACATGAGCGAGGCACCTTTTTTTTTTTTTTTTTTTTTTTT
>PVKV010026271.1:10022-28376 GCA_004027835.1 Alouatta palliata | reverse complement strand
CACAGACTGATGACCCACAGGGGTCAGGGTCTTCTCCCTAGGGGTCACGGACTGATGACCCACAGGGGTCAGGGTCTTCTCCCCAGGGGTCACAGACTGATGACTCGCTGGGGTCAGGGTCTTCTCCCCAGGGGTCACAGACTGATGACCCACAGGGGTCAGGGTCTTCTCCCCAGGGGTCACAGACTGATGACCCACAGGGGTCAGGGTCTTCTCCCTAGGGGTCACGGACTGATGACTCACAGGGGTCAGGGTCTTCTCCCCAGAGGTCATGGACTGATGACCCACAGGGGTCAGGGTCTTCTCCCCAGGGGGCTCAGACTGATGACCCACAGGGGTCAGGGCCTTCTCTCTGAGGGTCATGAACTGATGACCCACAGAAGTCATGGTCTTTGCCCCAGGGATCTCAGTCTTCTCTCCTAGAGCTACAGTGTGCTTTCCAAGGGACACAGTTTCCTTTGTAAGGGTCACAATTGTGCCTCTAGGAGTTATAGTCATATTTTCATACTTTCCATGGATCTCAGTGACCTCAGCCTCTCCTCCTGGGAGCAAAATCTTAGTATCAGTGGTCGATGTCTTGGTCACAGCCAGCCTTGAAGTGCTTGAAGGGTCAGTGCTTGAAGAATTCACAGAGGATGACAGCCAAAATTGTGGTAAAGAAGTTGAATTGAACACTAGAGGAAATCAACAGAAAAGAATGAGATTCCTACCACTTCATTCCCATCCTATTAATTACTGGCAGAGCTAGAACCACTCCAGGGCTGAAGTACCTGCTCCAAAATTCAGAAGTGTAAGATTTCACACTATACCTCCTGGAGGACATAGAGGAAATCCCACCACGTAGAAGCTCTGCTCCATACCCCGTCATATTTACAAGGTCCCAAACACCCACAGGCATCAGTGGATTTGCTACATTTCCCATGAATGATCCCAGAAAGAAGCCCACCCATTCCCTGTGCTTAAGCCCTCACTTTGACATCTCTAATTGCACCAGCAGCAAAACCTTGCCCTCAAGGCTTAATTCTAAAGAATTACTTGATGAATGTTCAAGGAGAAGTTTCTTCTGTCTCTGTATGGTAGGAACAAAGCCAGGGGCCAGGAGGCTGGAGACGGCATGCTGTGAACAATGGGACTGGGGCTCATCTAACGACTTGACCTGACTGAGATCCAGTCTCATTACCCATAGAATGAAGATTATAAACCATCTATATGCATCCTTCACCTCTTGCACCCTAGGTTTCATCTCCTAATTGCCAGGGAAGAGATATCAAAAGAAACCTAATTCCTTTAGCCCTTGACCATGAGAGCAGAAGAAAGAGAGAAACAGACTAACATATATTGAGTGCTAAGACAATTTTTCATTCCATAGCTCACTTAGTTCTTATAATAATGTCATGTATGTACAGATTATTCTCATTTTAGACAGAACAAAAGAAGCTCAAAGAGGCCAAATAAGGGCCAAGTACCCAAACAAAGACTGGAAAACATACTGGCCTGGCAAAGCTTTTTCTGTCCCCTCAATGTCATGTTGCCTCACCAAGGCATTTTAGATCTAGCAGAATAGACTCACCCAGTGCCTGGTTATGCAACTTCCAACCCCAGCTTCCAGGTCACAGCTACTTACCAGCCCTCACCAGGATGTCATTCAATACGTAGACAAGGGGGAAAGGACCAGTGCCACAGAAAGTGCCCCTGACGTCATCCATGTCCAATGTCCACACCATGGCCCCCCCAAAATGCTCTCGCTTTACAAACCATGCCTGTAAAAGTAACAGTCAGTCAACCCGCTGTACTGTCACCCTCTAGACTGGGTACAATGGCCAAAAACTGAAGATAGCCCCTGAGGAAGCAATGTAGCAGGGTGGTTATGAGTGTAGTCTGCGTTTGAATCTAGCTTTTACTGCTTATTACCTATGAGATCTTGAAAAAGTTACACAACCCTCATGTGTCTTAATTTGTTTTAAAAAAAAAAAAAAGGATAATAACATGTCCACCAGTTTTAGACTCAAAAGATTCTTACATGCACATACCACAATACGGATGAAGTGTGAAGACACTATGCTAAGTGAAATAAGTCAGATACAAAATAATGAGCACTGTGTGACTCCACTTACATGTGGCACCTACAGTAGCCAAATTCACAGAAACAAAGTAGAAAGATGGGGGAAGAAAGAATGGGAAGTTACTGTTTAATGGGCACAGGGTTTCCATTCGAGAAGATGAAAAGGTTCTGGTGATGGATGGCGGTGATAATTACACAACATGAATGCATTAAAGCCACTGAATTTCAGACTTTAAAGTGGTTAAAATGGTAAACCTTATGTTTTATGTTATATCGGAATGCTACATAAGTTTTCCTAAAGAGTTCCTATGCATATTTGGATCAATACCTGGCACACAGTGAATGTTCAGTAAATGTTAGCTACTATCCCTCTGGGTTTCCCACCTCACTAATCACCATTATTATCATATTAAACTGTGGATATTGCTCTACTATTTAAAATTTATTTCCTTGTCTCACAGTGATGCTATAAAATACAGTAGAGCACAAAATATTGTACTCTTCTCACAGATAAGAAAATAAAGACTTTCATCCACATTTTTTAAAACCTCCACTATAACTAAAGGGCAGAGCTTAGACTCAAGTCCAGGTCCTACTATTACCTTGCCAGTGCTCTCTGTCAAGTCTGATGGAAAAGACAGACTCCATTAGGTCCAAAGAGCTGTGCCTTAGACAAGTCAATTGGCTAATTTCAGGAGTTGATTTTCCCCAAATATAAAATAAGAAGAAGGAGAAATCCAATCGTTAAATCTGAAACTGTGAAGTTTCTGAGATGTTTATTCTGCTTACAAGCTAACTAATTAGCCTGCCAGTTTTGTGTGTGTACACACACACAGACACATACACACACACACACACACACACACACACACAACACCCCAGACCTCTGTATCAGAGGACAGAATGTTTATTATTCACAGAAAAACAAAACAAAACAAAACAAAAATAGCCAGAATAACACCTTGAGTCAGTTTCCATCTCCCAATTACCCAAAAGACAATGTGAGGAAAGTCAGATGTTCAATTCACCTGCATATGCAGTGGGGTCTGTGCTGCAGAGAACAACCCTGAAATTATGAGACTCAGAGTTATATAGTTATAGAGTTATATAGTATGGTTGACATATGTGGCCCTCTGTCCCTCCAGAGAGAGGAGAGAACTTGGAATGTAAACAAGTCCTCCCTGGGAAGGGGACTTTCGCAATCATTGAAGGTAGGCAAATGGTTCTGGAGGAAAGAGGAAGGCAGCTCTTTATTTTTAGTATAGCTTGTCTGCTTCCTTTGCCCTCTCTGTGTCCTATGGGTCACAGATTTAATTCCATTAAATTGAATAAATTGAATAAATTCCATTAAATTGAATAAATCCAGAGTCATTGATGCTTCCTGTCTGTGTCTTCCCATTCCCAAACCACAGAGCAAGATCCCAGAGGGGAGAAGCCACGCTCTTTTACCTCTCTCCTCCCCAACAGGCCTCACTCATTGTTAATGCACAGAAGAGCTACACAGTGAATCTTCATGAGTGCCTCCCTCTCTGGTGCTTCCCACACAAATTTCACCCAAAGAACAGCCAACACCTGCCATTTCTGCGTCACCAGTAATAGGAGAAGTGTGAATTCTCTCTATTTAAGTCACAATATCCAAGCAACATTCTGACAATTTCTCACCTGTAAACTGCTGCTCCTTCTAACTACCCTAGTCCAGACCCTCATTATCTCATGCTTGGACACCTCTGTGTCCCCCCCCGGAGCTCCCAAAACGCCAACCTAGAAGGATCACATGTGGAGGCATTCTAAAACAGTTTCCAAAGTTTTTCTAAGACCTAATGAATATTCAGGAGTGAAACAAAGATTTCTACATGTGTCTAGTCTCTCAGGTGATTCCAGAGCAGAGGCAGGTCTAGGAACTGCTGGAGCATGTCAGTTCTCTTTCAGTTCACTATAAAAACCTGCCAGATTCAACTTCATAAAACACCATTTCTATGAAGGGAGGGTTTTAGTTTAGTTCTAAAAGTTTGAAAGTTAAAGGTCATCCACCTGTAGAAACATGATTCTGTCTTAAAATGTCCACAGGATGAAGACCAAACACCTTTCTCAGCATTCAAGTCCCTTTATAAAAAGCCTCTGGTTCACCCAAATTCTTTTTTGAATCTGCTATACGCTTTCTACACCACTGAGCCTTTCCCCCATGTCATCATCTTCTCCTACTCCTGCTCACCTCCCTCAGGAAGCCCTCCCAGACTTCCTCATTTCTGCTACATGTCAGTAATATTCGTGGAGCACTTACCATGATCTACTTTGTGTTGGTATTTATCTGCTATGAAATTAGCTGGTCCAAAAGGAAAAGAAGAAACCAAAAAGATCATCAAAAAGCTGTATGAACTAAGAGAATTATTTATTCCCTCAGATCCTAGATTTCTTCTCTTCAGAACAGAGACTTGGAACAGATGGGATTATGAAATCCCAGTTGGAACTAAAATGTAGGCATGCCTGAAACTCCCCTGATCTAATTGTCCTCACCTTTCACCCTCCACCTAATACACATGCATGCATTGTACAAACAAGGGCCCCATGGAAGCCAGTAGGAAACCATGTGCTGGAGCACGAAAGAACCAGGGTCTCACCTTGTAACTGAAGCTGATGGCATCATCATAGCCAACCCACTCGTCCCCTTTGTTGGCATATGGGACATACTGATAATCAATCCAGTGCTTTTTCGCTCCCCAGACAAAGGAGCAAATCTGCCAAGAGGACCGTCAGGTTAGTTCAGGGAGTGCCACCGAGGCAAGCACCAGGAGACAGTTGCTCCTTGCCCAAGGATAAAGAACCCAAGAACCCCTAACCAGCGAATGAGAAAAAGGTAAACCAAACAGAGAAGAATGGAGAGGCCATTCGTGAAGGAGCTCCTCTCTATTTTGAATCAATTTTTACTGTTGCCCATTCCTTCCTCTACTGTCCATGATGGAAAAAAGAGAACCAAGGCATGGATGACATCCAAGTACCAACACAGTGAGAGCCACACACCCCATCCTTCACCAAAACTGTATCTCATTCAAAGTGTTTTCATAAACCAGCCTCTCTTGTCGTGAGATCCCAGCACAAACTGCCTCATATAGGTAGTCATCAAACTAGCACCTCAACTTCTAGTAGATTTAAAGTTCTTGAAGGCAGGGAGAAGTAGGTTTCTATACTCAGTTAAGCATCAGAGTGTCTACTGGGTGCCCAGCATTGTGCTAGAAACTATATGCTGCAAAAAAGTGAAGGTATGCAGGCTGTGCTGCAGAAGTGCATGTCTAAGTCATGCCTTTTTTCTTTTGGTGCTTTGAAGCATCTATCAAAGCTTCTTTGGCCCCAAATGCCCTTGAAGAACATTGTTTCGACTAAGCCATCACTCACAAAAATGCTCCACTGGATCAGCAGAAAACACCTTCACCCATCCAGTGCAGAGCAGAGATTGGAGAGACTTGCAGCACCCCCACCACCACCTAATGCAAGGCTGCAGCTCTCCATCTGGCACCTCCTACCACCCTGTGCCTCTGAACCTGCTGTCCTTTACTTGGGAAGTCCTTCCAGTCTAGTCATTCCTGTCCATCAGGATTTTCCTGTGCTTCAAACTCTGCTCACAATCTACCTGCTCCATGAGACCTTTCCAGGTCACCACGACCACACAGTGATGTGGCTCGTGTTGTCACCTCTGGTGGTCACATTCCCTTGGAAACAGGTCTCTTTCTGCCACTCAGTAGCAAACTTGGTTGCGATCAGGGTGAAGAGGATGGAGCTGGAGTAGAAAGAAAGAACCTGTAGTAGAGAATGTCTTGGAATTGCTTCAAAATAATCTAGTAGTAGGGAGGGAGGAAGTCAGAGAGCAGAGATGAGACAAAATTGGCCATGAATGATTCATGATTGAAGCTGAGTGTGTAGAATGTCGGGGAGGTACAGAGGTTGTACTATTCTTTTACTTTTATATATGTTTGAAATTATATATATTGTAAATATTAATGATTTTTATTTAGGCCATATAGAAAGTCAGGGTTTACCTGTATAGCATTCAAGATCCTTCTTTGGTGTACAATGAAAATCTTCCATCTAGATTCCACCAAGCCCTTCACCCTTACACAGGACTCAGATAACTTACCCCAAAGAAAAAGAAAATATCCCACACAGTGGATTTCCCTTGTCCTCATAGACTACCTCTTTGTCCTGTCTACAGCCCTCACCCTTGCCATTGCCCCTTATCCTGGCCTTTGCTCCAGATGAGGGTGGGAGAGTCCTAACTGGGAGAGCCTTAGACAGAGGCTGCTATTTCGATTACCTCATAATAAGCCAATAAGCCTGCTTGCTTGGTGTACTTCCCTGGAGATGCCGGTCCCATCGCTCTGGCCTGCAACCCACTGTTAGAGGCTTTGAGGAGGCGAAAGGTACGTCCATAGGTGGGGATCCCCATGATGAGTTTCTCTGAGGGTACCCCAAGCTTTCTCCAATAATGCATAGCATACGCCTGCAGGTAGGAAGAATCCAGACCCCTCCTTGTTACTAAGAGCCAATGGCCTGAGCTCAGGGGTAGATGTGTGGGCCACCTGAGATCTTTCCTTTTCTTACCGAAGATTTGGGATCTTCAGGCAGAGAGAACAGGGGGCTATTATGTCCTGTGAACCTTTCCCAACTTCCATGTAAGTCATAAGACAAGACATTGATGAAATCCAGGAGTCTGCAAGGGGCAGGAGGAAGAGACATAAAGACTGGGCTAGCCAGATTTTCAAGTCAGATCATCACAGCACTGTCTAACTAACTAGCTAGACAGTGGTCACCAGAGTTTCCCTGCTCCTTCTGCCTGTGGGCCCTGCCCAAGCTGTGCTGTCCACCTGCCGCTGGAACAAACAGCTGGTTAGGAATAGCTGTGCATGAAGATCTGTGCATCCTGAGAGTATCTGTGGAGGTCGGCAGGAGTTAGACGAGAGAAAATACACTCAGGTGTGATACAAATGCTAACAGATGTCTGCACAAATAGTCATGAGTAAAAGCAGTCTGTCCTATAGCTTGTCTTTCTGCCGTTCCAGGCACCATTGAAACCCACCTCCTCTAGAAAGCTTTCATCATTACCAGGTCACAGGGATAAGGGTTTATATTGATTATCTAATTTAATTTCTATCTGGCTAATTCCCTAAGTACCGTAACTATCTTCATTTTAAAGTTGAAGAAATTGAAACTCAGACGAGTTAACTAATTTGCCTAAAGTTGCCCAGTTGGGTGAAGGCAGGACTCTCTCAATCCTGCCTGGCTAAATGATCAACACTAACAAACTCCATGTCCTCTGCGTCTCTCACTTTTCTCCCACATTGAAACCACTCTCGAGTGCAACCACACAGGAACATCCCATTCCTCTTTTGGTCTGCATCTGACTCAGTTTCCTCTTCTGTAAATACTTGATTCTCAAAGTTCTAAAAAATATACCTAGAAGCCGGGCACGGTGGCTTACACCTGTAATCCCAGAACTTTGGGAGGCCGAGGTGGGCGGATCACAAGGTCAAGAGATCGAGACCATCCTGGCCAACATGGTGAAACCCTGTCTCTACTAAAAATACAAAAAAATTAGCTGGGCGTGGTGGCGCATGCCTGTAGTCCCAGCTACTCGGGAGGCTGAGGCAGGAGAATTGCTTGAACCCAGGAGGTGGAGATTGCAGTGAGCCGAGATCACACCACTGCACTCCAGCCTGGCGCCTGGTGACAGAGCGAGACTCTCTCTCAAAAAAAAAAATAAAATAAAAAACAAAAACAAACAAAAAATACATACCTAGCGCTGACATGTCCAAAAAGACTTATGTCCTGTTCTTTGTCTAGCTTTTGAACTTTTGCATGGAGAACTGCTCTGAATACGGGGTGTTGTTGGGCATTCCTACTTTTGTTTCTGTGACAGTGGTTGTTAAATCATCTGTCTCTGATGCCAGCAACTGCTGCAGAGCATATGTCTACAGCTATACTCTAAATAGAAAGAGACTGGGCCCCTGGGATTCTCTCCTCATGAGACCCAGCAATAGGCTGCGCAGAAGATTCTACCCATGCTAACGTAGTGGGCAGGTCTAAAGAAACCCCAGGGTATAAAGCAGCTAGCCCTTGTCCCCATCCATGCCCCTCAGCCCAGCCCCAAACTTGCACTGACATCAGGGCAGGCACATGGTGAGCTCAAAAACAGTGCTTGGGAAGCTCTGGGGTTATGAGTTCAAGACACCTGTTTCCCTCCAATGTCCTGCCCCACCAAGGCAATATCCACTCACCTTCCTAGAAAGCGCGCTTCATAGGATGTTTGGACGATGTGTGGGACCCCGGAAACAGCAGCAGACAGTAGCAGCCTCGGGCGCATGGTGAGCAGTGCCTCCTTCTGGAAGGCAAACAGGAGCTCCTAGGAGGAAAGACAGAAAGACACAGAGAACTGGACAAACAGAGAGGCAGGGGCTGGGGGCAGTGTCATCCAGGAAGCATTTACTGAGCCCCTGAGCCAGGCTCTGGGACACGAAGGTGAGTCGGACATGGGCCCTGCCACAGGCTCGTGAGAAGGGCAGATGAGGGCTGATGCAGTGAATGATTAAATTGAGGGGTAGGAAGCAGGCACAGGAGCGCAGAATTCAGACAGACACTGCCTGAGGGAGTGCGGGAAGCTGCGCAGAGAAGGCATCCCTTAGGCTGGAGGGCTGGAGCAAGCCACAGGTACAGAGAAAAGAGTAACCTCAGGCATTACAGGTATTGCCCTCTAGGGTCTCACAGTAAAAGAACGTTCTGTCACCCTCTTCTGCCCCAGCCCCTGGACTCATGTTCCTCTCCTGCCTCTAAAAGTAGAATAATTTCTTGATTCTGGCACTTCCAGACCGGACTTACTTTAATTAAGAAGAGAAAAGTCCACCGGTCATGCCTGGGACTGCCTTTTAGCCCAGGGTATAGGAAGAAAAGGTCAAGACCATCAAAGTCATGTGTCCTCAGAAGGGATATAACTGAAGCAATAAACTTTCCACGGTTGGCAAATGTGGACAACATAGTGGTGAACCTGCAGAGAGACCAGGCGTAAGGCAAAGAACACTATCCACAGAATCACAGCCCCTCGAAAGCTTGGCGCCCTGTGGTGGGCATGGCAGATGTGGCTGGAGGAAAGGAAGGCAGATCTCCGAAATTCTCCCACCTTCTGACACGCCTCTCCCAGCACCAGGAGCTCGATACCCAGGAGTGGGGAATTCAGGCAGCTACAAGAAGTTGAAAACCATGTGCTGCCCCGAGGTCAGGTGGCACAGGGAACAGCAGGCACAGAACCACGCAGTAGCCTGGGGTGGGGAGAACTGGCTCAGTCCAGCTCTGTCCCCTAAAACACGGTATGCTCACTGGCAAGGCACCGTGCCGCTCTGTGCTACCTCCTCATAGGTAACTACTCAATCCCCATGACCTATCCTAGCTCTGACATTTTCTACCTGACTGGATTAAGGCAGAGAACATGAGCCAAGGGCCAGCATGTCCAGAAAGACCTATGAGTTAATCTGGGCCTGGGCTGTGTAACTTGGCACAAGAGGCCTGCGCTCTGACAGGAGGCTCGTGATCCTGTGTTATTTTGTTCGCTTGCTTGCTTGATAGGTTTCTGTTTTGCTTTGCTTTCTTTTCCGTAGTGACAACACTTTGGAAACATTCTAACTTATTAGAGCTGAACTTTAAGCAATTCTGGGGTAGTCCTGTGCCATGATTAGAAAATTAACCAGACTCACAAACAGACCTGGTTTCCGTGGTCAGTTTGCCACCTCCGAGCTGGGCAATCTCTGAGGAATACCTGGGACAAATCTGGCAAGTTTCTTAATACCTGTGACTTGTGCTTTCCGTTGTACCAATTTGGAATACAACCACTTTGTAAGTTTCCTCCAAGTGTTCACTGGGTAATGCATGCACAGCACTAGCCCAGCATCTGGAACACAGGCAGCGTTCAGAGAAGGGAAGAGGCAAAGCCTGGGACTGGGCAGAGCTGGTTTTCACCCCTCTGCCCCGAATCCTTCCTCCGTCTTGCAAAGTGCATTCTCACACACTCCCAGGCCACCAGCTGTCCCTCTCCTGCATCTGATGCCTCTAAGGCAACAAAGCAAGCATGGCCTCTACCCCAATCCTCAGTCATGAAACAGGGAAAACATTTCTTCAGAAAATATGAAGGCAGTTTGTCATCTCCACATTGCCTCACGGAGACTGAAGAGCTAACAAGGGTAGCTGCTACATACTGAACGTGGACTATGTGCTGGGCACTAAGCTTAGCATTTTGTTATTTCCTTTCCTCCGATCCAGTCCTTTGAGGTTGATATCCCTGGATCCATTAATAAAGTGAAGAAACCCGTGAAGTTTGGGAGTTATTCTCATCCTGTACATTTTTCCTTCCCTTGGAGACAAAACCCTTGCCTCTTATGAAAGATTGAGGAGACAATTGTGACTGCCTCATTTTGTCTCTGATTTTCCCCCAGCCCTTTTCTTACCGCCTGCTAGAACTTCCTTGTCTCCCCTGACCCGCCACGGAGAAGAGGCCAGGATGTCCCTCGAGTGCAGGGGTCTAGGATTCATGACTAGGGAAGTGCTTGTGCTAGCTTCGCTGTCCCCATGGCCAAGCTGGCTTCCCCTTCTGTCTTCACGTCTAGCCAGCCTGCTCCCCTCCCCCAGGGAGAAGACAATAAGAGCAAAGTCTCACCTTAAGGTGCCAAAGTCCCACCCGCCGATGGACAGCAGTGTTTTCAGCTCTCTGTTCCTATGATGTGGAAGAGAAGGTTGATAAGTTGGGTCCTCCACTCCAGTGGGCAGCTGCTGCTACATTCTTTTGTTTTGCTCATGGGAAGAAAAACAGGACACAGGAGAGATGGGAGGTAAGGGAAGGAAAAAGGAGAAGGTGATAGAAGGAGAGAGACAAGCATGGGAGAGAGGAGGAAAGAGAGGAGAACAATCAACCCAAGGGCCATCACAACCCAGCAACTCCAAGGCTGCACAAAGTCCGCCAGACTCACCCATGTCCCCATGATGCTTCTGAAAAAGAACAGTCTAAAATGTTTCTCTTTACTAACTTGGCCATTCAACAAATATTTATTGATCAATGTCTATGTGCCATTGACTGCTTTAGGCACTTTAGAACAGAGAACAACACAGAAAAGCACCCCACTCTCAGGGAGCTTGTAATCCAGTGGCATAGAACTTTTGCCCTGCTTATCTATAACTGTTAATGGAGTAACAAACCTTCCCTTGGGCAGGGAACAATCCTAGGCATTCCAGAGAGAGGAAATGTAAGCAAACACTTACTGAGCACCAACCCTGTGTGAGACACTGACCTAGCACTTGAGATACAATGACACAGCAGACACTGCCCCCTCCCTGGAGTAGGTCACAGGTGACAAATGGTAACAAAAACATGAGCATTTCTTGAGCATTTGGGATGTGTAGGCCCACTTTAACAGCATTAACACCTGAAATCCTCACAACTAGTTTCAGTGGCTGAGTTGGAGTTTGCAAGGCAGAGAAGAGACA
The DNA here is from genome assembly GCA_004027835.1 of Alouatta palliata. Taxonomy (NCBI): domain Eukaryota; kingdom Metazoa; phylum Chordata; class Mammalia; order Primates; family Atelidae; genus Alouatta; species Alouatta palliata. Next base: position 16,801 of record PVKV010026271.1, on the reverse strand, counting down.
GAATCACATTCCAGGCAGAAGCAACAGCAACCACAGAAGCAAGGAGGCGGGAAAGAGCTCAAGGTGTCTGTGACAGGGAGTTCTCAAGTTGGGGGTGCTCCGGACCCCTATTTGAGAGGAAGCTAGGACTGGCATAGAAGAAGGTTGAAGAATTACAGGAGAAATAGGCTGTTATCTCATACCTGTGAAATCTGAAAATAAAACCCCCACATCGAATATGAACACACCTCTCCTTTAGTTTGTTGAACTCTGGATACAGAATGTTCTCATCCTGGAGATCCTTAGCAACAATCTGATTGTTGTTCATTGAGGCAAAGGCAAATATCAGGTGGGTGCAGAGAAAGGGGTCCAGGTCATGGGGCAAGATGGAGGCGGGGCCTGGCCGACTGTGTGCCCAGCTGGTGAAATAACACACCAGTTTGTAGGCAGCACCTGGTAAAAGGAGAGCACACATTAATTGGCAGAGACCAAGGAAACGGGTAAAGCTCAGCTTCCAGAAAACAATGTGAACACAGCCCAAGAGGCCAGGCCACATTTTAACACCCTCTCTCCCCAGCCCCGACGTACACCTCAAAACTACACTGAGGTTCTATTTCTCCCCCACTGCTGAGGTCTCAGGAAGAAAAGAATGCCCTGTGAAATCCTGGTCAGAACGGATTCTCAGATCTGGACCAAGGCACACAGTCAGTGACACAAACAGCAGGTGACCAAAAATCCTCTGAGGAACTGGTTGGATCAATAATCCCTGACAGAGGAGCCAGGGCAAAGGGGGATGCAGGGGGCACTCAATGCAGAGGACTTCTCAGCCAGAGACTCTCCAGGGCTCTGAAAGGGAAAACAGTTTCCTTACCATCGTGGTGTGTCAGCACAAGAACCAGCCCTGAGGGAAACAAAGGGAGGAGTCACACAGAGGTTCATATGCTCGCCAGAGTGGCATGCCATGGCACACCCTCTGGTTAGCAAGGACACCTACCAACACAGCACCTTATGCAGACGCACACGCACACATGGGGACAAACACCACTCACTCGCTTCCCAGTCTCTAAAGCTGGCGCAGTGGAGTTAGATTAAGGGCCTTTTCTCTGTAATAAACACGTGTATATGCTCATGCTTTTCACAGGGACAACGGTGAGTGTTAAAGTCCCAGAAAAAGCTTGAGGCTAGTGGTTCTCAACCCTGGCTGCAAATTAAGAATGACTGATATCCTGGCTGGTCACATAGAGATTCTGATTGAACTCGTGCAAGGTGAAACTCAGGCATTTAAAATTTCTAATGTGCCACCAGGTTTGAGAACCACTATTCTGACCACGTCTCCCTGGGTCCCTCTGACCGTTCACTATGGCCCACCCCATCTCCACCTAATCCAGGCCCCCTGAGTCCCAGGCTGCTCTCTCAGGCACCAGAGAGATGACGAACTCATAAAGTCTGGCACCTCCTGGATTGAGTGACACTGATGGGACCTGCCACACTCACCAACCCACAGCAACAGCCTCCACATCTCAATGGTCTGACAGCCGTGAGGCCAGAGATGGAGCCCTTTATAGGAGCCTCCCTGTGGATAGCACTGGGACAGCCCAGCTACACACACACACACACACACACACACACACACACAATCGCCAGGATCACTAATTTATGAGAGTCATAGTGACCCCAGCACCACACGTCCTCCTTCTCCAACAAAGCAACAGCTCCAGGCTGGCACTGAATATCCGGAAGAGATTCTTCTGGGTATTCAGTACCACACGGGCTGAATATGGGAAAGAAACCCCACTTGATAGCAGCAATTCTATTATTAAAGGATTATTAGTTGGGAAGCAGTGTAATTTTAAAACATTTTTAAAACCCCAGATTTGGATTCAGGCTTTGAATCCAAGGTTTGAATTCAAAGTTTGAATCTCAGTGTCACCACTTAGAAGTTTTGTAATCCTGCACAAGTTACTTTGCTTCTGTGAGCTTCAATTCCCATGCTTGAAAAATGGAGATGACAGCTCAGACCTACCTCATAGAGCTTTATAGAGATTAAAGAGATAATGGATCAAAAATTGTTAGTTTATGCTTGCAGATAAAGGCTCAATGAGTGGTAGCTATTATTAGGGACGTCAAAAGGGCTGCCCAGCAGAGCAGAGTTCTCAAACTCAAATGACACTCACTATGGCAGGCAATGTAAATGGATGGAGTAGATACAATAAAACAGCTCTCTCCATTTTATTAGAAAAGTAACAGTTCATGCTCAGTGATGCACATCAACTGACGTGAAGCCTCTTGGTCAGGAGACAACAGAGATCGGTATGAAAAGGGACAGCACTCTGAGCAGCTGCTGATGGTTGCCCTGCAGAGAAATAGACCCAGTGTTGCTGGATCTTTCAGTTTCTAAGGAGAAGACAACATCTGAATTTTTGAGTCAACAATACTTGAGTCAGTATATGAGCCAATTGTGAGGATGTGTCATGAACCTCAAGAATATGATGGACACAATTCTGGACAAGAACCAGTTTTTTAAAAATGCAACAGGAGAGTGAACAGACACTTTACAAAAGAAGACATATATGAGGCCAACAAACATATGAAAAAATGCTCATCATCACTGGTCATTAGAGAAATGCAAATCAAAACTACATTGAGATACCACCTTACACCAGTTAGAATGGCGATCATTAAAAAATCTGGAGACAACAGATGCTGGAGAGGATGTGGAGAAATAGGAACACCTTTACACTGTTAGTGGGAGTGTAAATTAGTTCAATCATTGTGGAAGACAGTGTGGCGATTCCTCAAGGACCTAGAAAGAGAAATTCCATTTGACCCAGCAATCCCATTACTGGGTATATATCCAAAGGATTATAAATCATTCTATTACAAGGACACATGTGCACAAATGTTCATTGCAGCACTTTACAATAGCAAAGACTTGGAATCAACCCAAATGCCCATCGATGATAGACTGGACAGGGAAAATGTGGCACATATACACCATGGAATACTATGCAGCCATAAAAAATGATGAGTTTGAGTCCTTTGTAGGGATATGAATGAAACTGGAAACCATCATTCTCAGCAAACTGACACAAGAAGAGAAAATCAAACACCGCATATTCTCACTCATAGGCAGATGTTGAACAATGAGAACACATGGACACAAGGAGGAGATCATCACACACTGGGGTCTGTTGGGGGGAACTAGGGGAGGGACAGCAAGGGGTAGGGAGTTGGGGAGGGATAACATGGGGAGAAATGTTAGATATAGGTGATGGAGAGGAAGGCAGCAAACCACATTACCATGTATGTACCTATGCAACAATCTTGCATGTTCTTCACATGTACCCCAAAACCTAAAATGCAATAAAATATATATTAAAAAAAAAAGAAGAGTGAAAGATGAACTAGGACTACAAGCCAGATACTTTTATAATTCGTCAGTTTTCTTTCTCTGCTACAGAGGGTCTCGGACCCTATGTCCATCTTCACAGAGACTGATGCTGTTCATGTAATCCACATGAACTACCATGAGGTATTAAATAGATGTCAATATAATGCACAACACAGGGAAATAATGATTAGTGGTCAAATTCATGTAACATCTATCCTTCATTTCTAGTATGAAGAAACCAGGAAAGTCATTGGTTTAAATCAGCAGTTTGCTTGGATATGGTGGAATAAAAACAACAAATAGTATGAAATGTTCGGGTATTTCACTGAAACTCTGGGAAAGCCCGATGGAATACCCCACCCAACAGTGACTATGTCTCCTTTTCTTCATGTATTCAACAAATATTCACTGAGCATATTCCACGTCCTGCTTGGCACTTAAGACAGTGTCTGCTTTCAAGGAGCTTATGATGTAGTGAACAGATTGATCATATCCAGTTCCCACTCTGTACCATCACTGAGGCAACCTGAGTCCCACTTGATGCTCAGTGCCACCCTCCATTCCTTGGACTAGTATTAACCTGAATCAGGAGATAATTAGGCCTCCGGAGACCAACACTGGATCATGCTTGGCAACAACTTGTCCCACTGGTTAGACTATCCCTTGTGTGTCTTCTGACTATAACAACCATGCTCTTGTTTCTGCATTCCTAGCTCTTGTGCCCTCATTCTTATAACTGGGTCTGGTCCCTGCTTTGACTTCTCTTCCTGTTCTATGAACTGCTGGGACCACAGCTGGTTCCTAGGTCCTGGGTCTTCTGAATCCATCTTGCAGGGCTCCCCATACACCATAGCTTAAGGGCCTCCTGTTTTTTAAGACCTCTTTGATGTGGAACACCTGCCTTCCTCCACTTCTGAGCCTCTTCCCACAGCGTCCCCTGCCCCACAAGATTTCACATCACTGAGATTTCCCACTAGGCTGTGGCCTTCCACCCAAACTCCTAATAGGGGCACTAGCTGCTAATGCTGCACCTATCACAGAAGCTAAATTTGCCTGCCAATTTGAACTTCATTCATCTGCACCTGAGTCATCCTCTGGACTCCTATTCTGCTGCACTGAGCATGGCTAGATCTCAGACCTGACCCCTCTGTGCCTTGCAAAAATGACTGATGATGTTGAGAATGCCAGGATATAACAATGGATGCCGAGGAATGACCTCTGCATAATGTGGGGATGACCGTGCCAAAGAGCTGGCAGCTCTGCCCCCATATGTATAGCAGATGATAAACAGGAAAATGCTGAATGCGGTTATGTTGAAGATCAGTGTGCCGTGTCGCTCTGTGTGTTCTCAATCCATTTCCTTCCATTCTTGCTGTCAAAAAAAAAAAAAATTACAACCATTGCTTTTTATTTTTACACACCCACCCGGATACTTAGAAAATATCCCTCCCTAGTGCTTAGCCTGTTCTCATGAAGTTAGAAAAGGCATTTGCAAATGTCCTTTACTGAGTAACTGAAGAAATTCCTGCAAGCAGTGTGACACCTCTCACATTTTATAAGAATTACCAAGATGAAGGGAAGATCAAAGACGTGAAGTGCTTTGGTTTTAACATAGCATTTGGCCAAGTATGTCATGACACCCATGTGGATGAATTAGAGAAGTATCACTTAAACAAAATCAGTTTGTTGAATAATAAAAGAATCCAAAGAGTATTGACTACAGATCACTGTAAACTTGAAGGGAAGACTCTTTTCTAGTCAGTTACCACATATTTAAAGTGAAGGGAGTGTTTCAATATTTGGTATGAAAGATTATTTTTGGTTGTGCATGAAAAATTTTTTAAAGAATATTTACTGTGTTTATTTTAATGTATACTAAGAAAATGAGTATTATCATATAAACCCATACTTTCGTGAATCTTATTTAAGTTTAAAATTTGAAGAAATTCTAAAAAGAATATTTTAAATAAAACAGTAAAGGTAGTGCTATTTGTTTAACGTCTTTATGGGGTTACACAGGCAACATTGCAATCCTAAATATAGTGTCTTATAACCTAACAATTTCACTTTTAGAAATTTATCATGCCCAAGTGCACAAAGAAACAATGTACTTTGCAGCTTTATTTGTAACAGCAAAATGCTAAAAATAAAACAAAAATCCTAACTGATTAAGTGACATCATTAGGAAATGGCTAAAGGTGTTACTGCATCTCCATGCAATGGCCCTTTTCCTTTCAAGCCAGTGATTCTCAATTGCGCACAATTTTGCCCAATCTAGCACAGTCTGGAGATACTTCGGTTGTCACGATGGCGGAAGGTATGCTACGGTACCTAAAGGGTAGAAGCCAGGGTTGCTGCTAACCATCCCTCGATGCACAAGACAGCCCTCCGCAATGAACTACTCGGGGCAGAGATTCCTTGGCTTATGATGGGATTACATTTCAATAAACCCATTGTAAGTAGAAAATATTCATGTTTATGAGAACACATGGACACAGGGAAGGGGACATCACATCACACACCGGGGCCTGTTGGAGGGTCGGGTGTAAGGGGAGGGAGAGCATTAGGACAAATACCTAATGCATGCAGGGCTTAAAACCAATGACAGAATGATGGATGCAGCAAACCACCATGGCACGTGTATATCTGTGTAACAAACCTGCATGTTCGGCACATGTATCCCAGAACTTAAAGTAAAATTTAAAAAATTAACGTTTTCAACTAACCATGATTTTATCAGGATGTAACTCCATCATAAATCAATGAACAAATTGACAATACCATTTTTTTTTTTTTTTTTTTTTTTTTGCATCGTTATAAAGTTGAAAAATCACAGGTCGAACTATCAGAAGTCAGGGACCACCTGTACTGATAATTTAACAGTGCCAAGGGTGAGAGACCCTGGTTTAAGCAGAATTGCTTTTTTGTGGTCGTCGTTATTCTTTTCATTCCAACAGAAGTTTGAAAGTGTGCTACTGCTTAAACCCTTATAACACTAGATTTAAAAATTAAACTGTTTCGTCTATTAAAAAGCAAGCTCTTTTAGTGAAGGATTCACGACTGATTCACCTTTGTTGCCCCAGATCCCATGGTTAAACGGTCTGTCTTTGAAATGAATGAGCTGAGAAAAAGCATAGCCAAAGGGTGGGCACACCCCGACTTAGAAACAGGCAGATTCGGGTTACTAATTGAGAAACTTCAGACAACATATTTGAAAAGTAGCAAAAATGACACTTTTCTTGAAATGTTTTTTTTTTTTAATAGAAATTTTAGGTGTAAACTGACTCACGGTGGGTACTCAGCGGCTAAACTGACTCACGGTGGGTACTTAGCGGCTAAACTGACTCACGGTGGGTACTCACAGCGGCTAAACTGACTCACGGTGGGTACTCAGCGGCTAAACTGACTC